>VSMD01027919.1:0-17140 GCA_008750895.1 Mirza zaza | reverse complement strand
ATTAATTGGCCAACTAAAAATATATAGAAAAAATTAGCCGGGCATGGTGGCTCATGCCTGTAGTCCCAGCTACTCTGGAGGCTGAGGCAGAAGGATTGCTTGAGCCCAGGAGTTTGAGGTTGCCGTGAGCTAGGATGATGCCACAGTACTCTAGCCTGGGCAACAGATTGAGACTCTGTCTCAAAAAAAAAAAAAAGAAAGAAAGAATGCTCAGTTTTGAGCTAACATGGAATACTCTCATGACCAACAGTGGAAATTTGATGTATAACACTCACAAAAACATCCCTTTTGTCCACATTCCATTGGCCAAGTCCAGTTCCGTGGCCACACCTACCTTCAGTAAGGCAGGGAAGTGTCCAGAGGAAGGAAAATCAGAACTATTGGTGAATGGCGCTAAAGCCGGCCATGTATGCAGACCACAGGTTCTGGTGATGCAGATATCTAGTGATGCTTGGATCTTGTCCCCTATTCCCTATAGTTTTGACTCAAGGGACATTCTGACCCTGGAATTTGGCCCAGGGAAAATGTTGGCTCCATGTAAAGGAACATGAGCATTGTAATGAGAATTTGTTCAACCAATAATTGTGGAGCCTCTTGCCTGCCAAGCCCTCTCGGAGACACTGCAGAGTGAGCAATGAACTAAACCCTGTGGAGTTCACATTCTAGCCAAGGAGGTAGACAAATAAATAGACAGTTATAATAATGTCAGGAAATAATAATTACTCTGAGAAAAAAGAAAACAAGGTAAAGAGTGCAGACAGAGTAGGGTAGCCCAAAAAGTTCTCTGTGAGGAATGACATTTGAGTAGAGACCACCATGAAGTGAGAAAGTGAGTTAAGTGATATCTGGGGGAAGAGGAAACACAGCAAAACTGGCCATCTGCAAGCTGGAGACCCTGGGTTGCCAGTAGCAAGTTTCAGTCCCAGTTTGAAAGCCTCGGAGCCAGGGAAGCTGATGGTGTCACTCTCATTCCAAAGCTAAAAGCCTGAGAACCCAAGCAGCTCTACTGTAAGGCCTCAGCTCCAAAGGCCAGAGAGCTGGAAGTTCCGATGTCCAAGCAGGAGAAGAGGGCATCCCAGCTCATGGAGAGAGAGACCAATCAGCCTTTCTCGTATCTGTGTTCTGCCCTGGCTCCCAGCTGATTAGATGGTACCCACCTACCTTGAGGGCAGATCCTCCCCACTTAATCCACTCAGTCACACGCGAATAATCTCTTCTGGAAACGCCTCCACTCTAGGTATTCTTTAAACCAGTCAAGTTGGCTCCTAAAATTATTAAACAAGAAGTGTCTCCTATTTATTTTGCCTTGTCTTTCTATGGCTAATATTTTTGTCAAATCCAATGTTTCTAGCCCAAGCTTTTCAGATCTAAATTTTTTCACAAAGATTTGAATTTTCCATCATCAATGTTCAATTAAAAAAATTACCTTTTTCTGCCATTAATTTACAATCATAGATGGAAAAAAAATTACCATATGCAGTGTTAGCCACTGACTTTTTTATTTCCTGGTTTTTTTTTTCAAACTTCCAGAAGTTCTTACTAACGTGCTGATTATTTTTAACCAGGCAAATTTTCCCAAGGTCAGTATTTTGCAGTTTGCTATATATTAATAACTACGAAGATGTAATTCTTTAGTCTTTTTCTTTAGATTTTTCAGATGATTGTTTTGTTTTGCATTGCTCACATATTCCAGTAATATTCATTATGATTAGATTTTAAAGAGGTAGTTTTACTGGTTTCTTGGAGCAAAGTATAAGATCTGTGTCCCCTAAAAATTCAAAGTAATGAAGTCAAAGCTTCCTGCTTTTAGCATACACGAAATGCTCGGCAAACTGCAGTCAGGATTGTCACATGTTACATGTGGGACAGGACTACACCCCTGAATTCCCATTTTTGCACCCCCAAGTAAAGATCTATGTTGATATTTTTATTGTAAAAAAAAAAAAAGGCATTATTAGCTGAAGTAGGATTCCATGCCTTAATTTCATAAATCAACACATGAAAGGCTCTCTGACCCGAAACACAAGATGTGAAAAAGCAAATTTACCCGCAGAACTCATTTTTTTTTTTTCTCATAAGTATGAAAGCTCTTACTCAAGGTTGATATGAAAAAGACAGGCTTGTTAACCGCAGCCCTCACTGAATGGCTCAGCGTGCTTTCCAGGTGCGTGGACAGAGCTACCTCCCACCTGTGGCTGCCACGCTGCTCTGCAAGGGTGCTAAGAGGTTTCTGAGTCTTCAGAGCTATAGACGCTGCCCATGGCTCTGTCCCCTCTCCAGATGTACAGGGGAGGAGACCCAAAAGTTATTTAGCAGTTATCTGGGTGTGTGTCAAATCAGCCACACTTGAAAATTTCCTTATGAGACAAGGATTTCCTCTCCATTTTAGATACAAAGAAACTGAGGTTCTGAGAGGTCAGGTAACTTGCCCAAGGTCACATGGCTGGCACATAAATGGCAGAGGTCAACCTGCCTCTAGAGCTCACACATTTGAATCCCATCTAACCCAGCTCCGTGGGGGTTGTGTTTCATAGCACTGGAGTTTTTGAGCACCAGAGGGCGCCTTTTCCCCGGAGATTCTGCTAAGCATTTTTTTCCCTCCTCCTGCAAACATTTGACCCCTACATCACTCTCCCAAGGTCAAGAGGACTTATTATGAAGAGACAATGCCCAATTCTGTACTAACGTGGAACACTTATGACCAATAATGGAAATTTGAGCTATGTCTCTCACAAAAACGTACATTACCAGGCCTGTTTCTAAGCCATGTAGCATTTAAAAGGGGCCTTCCTGACACACTATTGTATTTTGCTGCATGTACTACTGTGCATTTTAACTGTGTTGTGATTCCTGAGCCACGTTGTTCCAGATTTTCATTTCAAGAAAATAAATCTTAATTTCACTGACTTGGTGACATATGCAATGCATTATGCAATGTGAGGTCTCCTATATCATCCAGCCTATTATATACATTACAACTCAAGTTCGTACACTTTGTCAAAATAAATCATTCCTTGAAATGAACTGCAATAACTTAAAAGAAAATGCTGGGAACCATTTTTTTTTTCCATGTCTCCTTATCCAACCAGGGCTATCTACTTTAAACTACTCAAAATATATTAATAATAAAGGCTTTCTCTGATTTCATGATCTAACAAGCTCCCAGTTAATAGCAGTCACCAATTTTCAGCCTTCCTCCCTAGTAGACTAGCCATAGAGGACTGGGCCTGGTGTGTCTGATTTATTGTTATCCTTTTATATTGTCAATTACTCATAAGCACTGCAAATGCTGAAGCATTACATGCCTGGGAACACTATACTAAATTATAGATGGCATTTGAGAAGTATAACATATGAGGTCTCATCAACACAACATAGAGAACAACCCTTCAAATAAAAGTCTCCATTTTAATGGGCACCAAAGGCCCATCCACATTAAGCATATGAACTAAAAAAAAAAAAAAAAAAAAAATCAGAGGATCACTATTTACGAAGCAAAAATAGCACACAAAGTTTGGAAGGAACTTAACTGTAGAGTTAAGAAGGCAAAAGCAGTTCAGCATGCTAATAGCACAAAACATGGCGTAGCAGCAATTTAAGCATCCTCAAGAAGTCTTTGTACTCATCCGAAAGCCTAATATCAGCAGAGTATGAAAATATGTATGAGGAATGGGTAAGCTGAAGAGTAGTGCCTGGAGTGGATTCCCTACGGCACAGAACTGATTATTTCTCTAACCCGGAGTGGTAGAGGGAGGGGTGGGGGCGCCTATCAGGAATGCAATTCTGGGACCTCCCTGCCCTGTATATATAAATCATTAAACAGCAGGCAAATGATTTAACACTAATACAAACAAAGGTTCCCAGAGAATTAAATTTCCCTTCCCACAAATGACTCAGAATAAAAAAGAATTGGGCCAAATCATCAACTTGCTAAATGCCAGGAAATATGATCCCAGCACAAAATACACCTCATAGGAACTGACGTGGCTGTCCCCAGAACCACCCATGTACCCATGAAAGTCCTCAATCAATACAGGATCTTTCCCAAATAGACTCAAGAAGTCAGTTGTTATCTAGTATACAGGGTCCCCCAGGGCTAGTTCCAAGACCTAAGCTCACCATGAGGCCCTCTTGAACGTTTTAGAGCAAAAGCAGAGGTGGAAATTGACCAGCAATGCTTTCTGGGGAAAGACTGGCCTTTATTCTGAGATTATGCCCTTCTCAATAATTGGCATAAAAATTATATTGCCTTTTAAAATGATCAGTCTGTTGTCAAGGTCCTTTGGTCTAACATTCTTAATTTGTCAAGATAAAAAGTTAATAGCCCTGCGTTGAACTCCAATTTTTAAAACTTTATCAGTCCATAAAATCCAAAAAAAAATCTAAAAATCGTCATTTTATATTTGAAGGTAGCCCAACTTTATAAATCAACATATATCCAGGTAAGAATCAAGGAATGCTGGCTCTGTGTATTTTGCCACTTGAGTGTGATTGGAGAGAGTCATGCAGTGTAACCTGACTTAGGGGACTGGTCCCCGCTCCCCTTAAAATAAGTCAGATAAATGAGGGTCTCTCAACTCTGCCCACTTGGGAGATCCTAGTTGAGCGAGGTGGAGTTTGGTCATCTGGAATGCTGTGGTGGTCCATGCTTGGTTTTCCACCTTGGCTTGATATTGTAGGCAAGTGGAGGATCCTTTCCACATTCCAGGCTGACAGTTTCTTGACCTCTTTAACTTAGTTTCCACTCCACACCAGCTACACACAGGCAATGAACCTCATTCTCACCCATAAGATGGGACTTCCCTTTCCTCTGATCTTACGGCAAGGTGAGGGCCCAGGGGACCCAGCAAGTGAGAAGTGGTGATTGGACGTGGAGCCTCTCAAGGCCTAGTCAACACAAGAGAGCTTTGAAGTGAACCTCACATTCCAGAAGGAGAATTTGTGATGGGCTGCTTACATCGTGCCGAACCAAGGTTATGCTGGCAGGGGCCACGAGTCTCGCATGCTCAGATTTATTGCACAGCGAGATAGCTGATTATTTTTAGAACTTAAGGATGATCAAAGGGAAATAGTACAAACAAACAGAAAGATGAGGAAAAGCAAGCTTTATACCAGGAGCACAACCCACTCTAGGGATCAAGGCACCTCCAAGTCACCAGAGGAGGCTGAGGCTCTGAGAATGAAGAAGAGAAGCCCATTCCTTCCCATGCCTGTCTTTACTCACACCAGTTCTTCTGCCCTGATGCCCTTCCTTCCCCATTCCCTCTGTAAGTTCAAATTTTCCCCATCCTCCAAGATTTGGTTAAAAACCACTTCTTTAATAAGCCTTACTTACCCTTACTTACCATTTTCTCTCTCTCCTCAGTGCAGCCACAGTGCTGTAACTTTTTCTTACACTAGTAGTGCCTACCATTTTATACTTTGTATTATAAATTTAAGATATAATGCTATATCTGTTAACACTTCTTTCTCTTTTTATTTGTATAAATTTAAGGGGTACAAGTGCAGTGTCGTTACATGGATATAGTACATAGTGGTGAAGTCTGGGCTTTCAGTGTGACCGTCACCCAAATAATGCACCTTGTACCTATTAAGTAATTTCTCATCATCCTCCCACCCTTCCGAGACTGCACTGTCCATCATCCACACCCTGCTTTCACGCCTAGGTATTATTTAGCTCCCACTCACAAGTGAGAAGATGCAGTATTGTATTTGACTTTCTACTTCTGACTTGAGACACTGGCCTCCAGTTTCACCCACGTTACTGCAACAGACATGACTTCATTCTTCATTATGGCTGAAGAGTATTCCATTGTATGTGGACACACACACACACACATATATACACGCACCACATTTTCTGTATCCATTCATCCACTGATGGACACTCAGGTCGATTCCACATCTTTGCTATTGTGAACGCTGCTGCAACAAATATGCAAGTGCAGGTATCTTTTTGATATATTTCTCTCAACATTTTGAAAGAATTGCAAGAGCAGATTTATGTTTCACTCACCTTTGTATACAGTTGACATTCAATAATTACTTGGTAGATAGAAAGATGAAAGAAAGAAAGAATGAAAGCACATATTCATGTTAGATTTCCTACAATTCCACAGAGGCCCTGCCACCAGGATCAAATAAGCCAACGACATTTCAGGGAGCAGGGAAGCAGTCTCTAGACAATGGTGTGGAATTTGACCGTCATCTTCCACATGTGTAATTCTCCATTTCTTTTTATTTCCTTAGGTACCACCCCTGGGCATCTGCGAGGTGGCCGGGAAGGTAAACACAACCCTACAAGCTGTTGATGATGCCAGTAAGTGATAATTACAAAAGTCCCACCTGTGGTTCCTATAGCCACTTCTGGACTTTCAAACTCTTTTCACAAAATGAAAGAAAGAAAAGAAAAAAATTATCTCATTTGATTCTCAGTGCTATCCTGCCACAGGAGAGATAGAACCAACACAGGAATATTCTCTCCTTGGAGCTGATTGAAAAAAAACAACAACTGAGATTCTGAGATACACAGTAACTCATCCAAAGTCACACAAATGGCCAGTGGCAAAGCATGTTTCAAATCTGGATCAGTCCTCGGCCAGAGAAAACACACCTGGAGACACTCACCTCGGAGGAGGTAGTGCGGCAGGAGCGGGGACCACGAGATGAAGAAAGCAATGCACCTGGATGTTGGATACCCCTGAGAACCTAAGTACGTCAGCCCACACTGATGAGCACATTTGTGTGCAACTGCCTCCTGTAAGAAACATTTAGACAATTGAGTCTATGGTAGTATCCTCACACAGCTGGCCTTGGGACACTAGGCAGCTTGCAGAAATCTGCAGCTTCAAGTCACCATCCAGGAAAAGCAGCATATGGTGTGGCACAGCGACCAAGACTGTCCTGCCCTGCTGCTGTGACAGGGAAAAGTGGTAAGGACGAGGCACGGAGTCATCATCTATGGAGCACCCTCTTAGTGACAAGCATTTAGAAATCTGTGTCATTACCCTCACTTGGGAAATTAGAAAACTGTGGTTTCCAAAGTCCAGGTACTTTATTCAAATTTATTCAGTCCAAAAGGGGAAGAGCTAAGAGGCAAATTCAGGTTTGTCTGAAGCCAAACCCACATTCTCTCCACCACTGCACTCTGTGTGCTGAATTCAGGGAACTAGATTCTATGCACCACTCTGTGGTTATTTTATGAGAATAGCCCTTCACCTGGGGTTCAGCATGTGGTGCTCCTGTTCCAATGACAGCTTGTTTGTCCATCAAACATCTAGTAAAAGAGTTCCCCTGGAAGGTTCCAGAAGCCAAGCTCGTGGTATTCCCTTCAATGTGCATGTTTGCTCCATTCCTTCCCCCTTCCTTAATCTCTCATAATCTTTGTTTTTCCTCTGACTTCCTGTCCCTTTTCTGCCTATAACTTGCAATGACAGCCCTGTGACCCTCAAAGCTAAAACATGTGCCAAGCCCTGGCTCTGAAAAGCTCAATTAAATTAGGTCCTCGGATGGCTGACATCATTTCTGAGAATCCGGCAGGGCATAGCCCCGTTGGCTGCAATGCATCAGGACGTGGTGTGAGAGTCCAGAACCAGGAACTGATCTTGCCCACTAAGGGGAAAGGCTTGGTGAGGAAGGGCCTAGCGCGGAGCCACAAGCCCTCTCTGGGAGGCTGAGTGTGCCGTCTGCGGTGCGCAGCAGGAGAGAGTTGGTAAAGCAGGCAGCACCAGGCAGCCCTAAGGGAGGCCGAGGTGTTCTAACAGAGGGAAGAGGTGTCCTGGCGATGTGGACCGAGGATGAGAGTAGGAAACTAGGATGGTGGACGCCGCTTGAAAACCAACCAGGAGCTAGGCTCACGGATGCCTGTCTGCAGCAGGCCATGGGGACACAGCCACTGGGCTGACGGTCAGAGCCAAGACCCCAGGTTCTGGAGGGCTTCACAGGAGCAAGGCAGAAGCCTAGGCAACTGGGCGAGTCAGCAGAACCTGGACTGGGGTGAGAGGTTGGAGCAGCAGACTAGAGCTCAGAGTGGGGCCCACACCTAGGCACAGAGGCTGGTAGCATTCTTCCTCCTGCCTGTCCCTCTCCAATCCTCCAACACCAGTGAGGTGCCCTCCAGGCTACCAGAGTGAGCGCCAGACTCCACAGGCTTGAGGGGCTCAGTCCCACGAGATCACCTCCCTGGGCCCCCAGCTCACCCGCACTTCCATCCGACCCCGCTACAGTCTTCCCCTTCAATGTCAGTAACTGGCTGGAGTGACTGACAGAACTCAGTCACCGTACTATTAGTAATGCTGTACTATTACAGTGTATTACAGAGGATGCAAATGAGCAGCCAGGTGAAGAGGTCCATAGGGTGAGGTCCGGAAGAGTCCCCAGCACAGGAGCCTCTGTCCCCATGGAGTTGGGGTGCACCACCATCCCCGCACGTGGATTCCCCACCTCTCAACATTGAAGGATTCTTACGGAGGTTTCATCATGCAGGCGTGATTGTGGCCTTCTGTGACTAACTCAGTCTCCAGTCTCTCTCCCCTCCCTAAGGATGGAGAGGGGAGGCTGAAAGTTCCTGGCTCCCTCCCCGGGGCCCCCTGCCACCTGCAGCTATCTGGGAGCCCCTCAGCCAAGAGTCATCATTAGCATAGCAAAGGCATTTATCACTCAGGAGATTCCCAGGGTTTTAGGAACTCTGCTCCAGGAACCAGCAACAAAGATCAAATGTTTTTTTATTACACCATAGAGGCAAATGTCCTGCTGTCAGAATCAAGGTCAGAGCCACACTGCAGCAAGGAGGACTTAACAGCTGTTTCCTCCACATTGTGCCAGAGAAAAAGCAAGAGGAAAGAACAGAGGGGAGCCTGGAAGTGTGAGGCCCCAAACCATGTGGGGAAGAAGATCAAGGGCTTAACCAGCAATGAGAGACCAAGAAGAGGTGTCTGGAAGAGCCTACTGCTACCCTCACTGCTTCTGAACTCCTAAGTCCTGGTGGTCACTGTGGCTTCTCTGCTTTCTCCACAGATACTTTTTAAAAAATTAAGAGTAAATAGAGGCCAGCCACGGTGGCTCACACCTGTAATCCTAGCACTCTGGGAGGCCGAGGCAGGAGGATCACTTGAGGTCAGGAGTTCAAGACCAGCATGAGCAAGAGCGAGGCCCCATCTCTACCAAAACATAGAAAAAAATTAGCCAGGCGTGGTGACGCATGTCTGTAGCACCAGCTATTCGGGAGGCTGAGGCAGGAGCATCGCCTGAGCCCAGGAGTTTCAGGTTGCTGTGAGCTAGGCTGATGCCACGGCACTTTAGCCAGGGCAGCAGAGCAAGACTGTCTGGGGAAAAAAAAAATCCTGATAAATGTCTAAGCAGCTGAAAATCTGACAGTAACACTGGTGGAAAGAGCCAGTACAGATAGTCAGGAGCTACCCCCATGCCAGTCATAAATGAAATACAGAAGTGGATGAACTTTCCATCCATTGGTCAAATGGCTGATTGAAGGATTACAGAAAAGGGAAGAGAAGACAGGTAACTATTCTTTCAAAACACAGTTTCTGCTGTAGCCCAGTCCCTGTCCCAGGCACTGGGAATGCAGAGCGGAGCTTTATTTCACCCCCAGCAGAACCGGACTGACCTGGGGCACAGGCTATGCACTGGTCCCAATCCAGCTACAGACGGCCGTGGGGCAGTCACCGCCAGCCCTGCCTTCCTGCACCCAGGCCACTGGCTGGGTAGAGGAAGGGTGAATTTTCACTCCTAGAATTCACTTCTTCTGCAGGGCTGGTGCTTTTGCCCTTCATGGAATCTTAGGAGAGAGAATATTCTTGCTTGACATGTGTTTTCAAAAAGGCATAATTCTCCCTTCCACCTTGCCCAGTTTCCTCAAACACTGGAATTTGTATAATGTTATTAAATTTCCTTTACTTTACAAGAGAATTACCTTTAAAGAAATGCCTTTCCGGGCATACATTTAGAAATTTAAAATAGTCATGGATAGATGCATTCCAGCTCTCACATCCCTCTCTCTCTCTGTGGGGGACTCTCTCCCACCGAGCAGTTTGTGTGGGGAGGGAGGTGGGCTCAAGGCTTCCCTACAGGGGGGGAGGTGGACAAGTCAGAAAATGGTTAGAACTTTTCCTTTGGCCTCCATGTATCACGACAAAAGAAAGGCACTCAGGCTCCTTATTTTGAAAACTGCAGAGAGCTTTATTTATTTATTATTTATTACCATTTCTCTTTGTCCCAGGATACCAAAAGAGCCAATATAAATTGCATGGATGTCAAAGGAGAGAATGTTTTTCTTCTTGGTGGTGCTTCTGCCATAGGAAAGGAGTTTCTTCCCCCCCCAGGTGGACTCAGGTTTACCAAGCGGTTGGTGATCCATGGTCAGCCCTTCGGATCCTTCCCTCTCTTTTCATTGGTCAGGAAAACAAGAACCTATGGTCGCACCATTGCTGTGGCGGTGACATCCTGAGAACCTCCTGGCCGTGGCATTAGCACTCATGTACACAGAGATCCATTTCTCACATGTATTTTCATTCTCTTTTCAGGGAAAATGGGTATGAAATTGTTTCAAAAAGGAACGATGAGTCCTTGCATTTTCCTCTTCTCACAAGAATCCCTGGGACTTTTCAAGAGGCCATTATTCATATATTCTCACTGAAATCTCCAGTGATCTACAAGTTATTCGGTTAAGGTAAGTTGTTTTCCCATAAGCAATCATCATTCTGAGTTTGTTTAAAGACAGAATAAGCTGCCTTGATAATCATCACCATGAATGTATATTTGGCCAAGGTGACTTTTTCCGTTGAATATATAATATTTTTTAGAGGATGAAGTGCTCAAGAAAGAATGTATGTAAGACACTGAAAAGAAGATTTTCCATTTATGCTGTGTGCCTTTGCCTGTTTAAAGAAAGATGTTCCAGCAGAGCAATGTTTTCCTGCTAGAGGCTGAGGCAGATCGTGATTAGGAGGAATTGAATCTTGGGTCCTACTTTGCTGCTCGAAGTACCCCTTCACAAACTGTAACTGGTTTGTGAACAAAAGTTAAAAGTAACTACAAACTTTTATCATAATTTGACATTCACACAACATCGGAGCACATGATTAGTGACTTATTTCTTTTCTTTGTAATCTACCCCTCAGAGTCGGTCAGTAACTTGTTTCTTTGAACAAAGTAGAGGCCAGCTTGAATGTCATCTGTCTCATAGGATAAGTCGCATGTGGTGTGAGCCACACAGTGGATGGATGGGAAATTTTTTTTAAATAGTAAAATACAGAAAAACAAAAACTGGTCCTTCACCACAGTTTGAGAAGCACTGGCCCACGAAGGTATCGGTTAAATGTTCACACTCTGATATAGTTCGGGGCTTCCAGAATTCAAAATACCTGAGTTAAACTTTCAGAGAAGTTTAAACAAGAAAACTAATTCAATGAAATATTTATTGTCATGGAAACTGAGAAGATGACAATTTTGAAACCAAAAGAGTGAAAAGAGATTTTGAGCTACTCCAAGGTTTTCTTTATTTGTGGAAATTTTTAGGGAATATAGACACAGTTTTGTATTATACTGTATGTAAAATAAGTTACATTCAGAGAAAAACAATGGAAGACTTGTCTATAATAGCAAAAGACTGGAAAAACCTGAATGCCGTCAATAGGGGCTGGTTAAATCAAATGCGACACCCTCATGCAACAAAAGAGTTTATAGTTGTTAGAAAGATCAAGGCATACGGTGTATGTTCAATAATGGCAAGATATATTAAGCTAAAAAAAGCAGAGTTCAGAAGAACATATATGGTATGACACCATTTGTATAAAGGTACGCACACACACACACGTGAGTTCTTAAATGCATGGATAACATTGGAAAGGATAGAGTAGTTGCCTCCAGTTAGTGGGTACCTAGTAGATAAAGAAAGCAAATTTGTCTAACCTTTCACCTTTTCCCTTTTGTACCTTTTGAAGTTTGTGCTATATGCAAGCAGTTTCTATTCCCAATACCATATTAAAAATTAATAATTAAAAATATCACAAAAACGAGAAATAAATTGCTCATGTTCAATCATAGCCATAAACTGAAAAGACATCTGCCTTTAAATCTCCATGCTGGGTTGGCACAGTGCCCTACATTCAATATTAAATTGCTGAACTAAAAATAATAGCTCATACAGAGTTTAACAACATACCCCCCCTCCAAAAAAGGATCATTCAATATTTATAATTTAAACTGCATATGTTTTCAAAGAACTGAATCATGTGAGCCAAAATGAACAAACTACATTAGGGAAACAGATGAAACTTGTAATGCTGCTAAAAGACTCCAGAATCAACTTTAGAATCAAATGCTTCCTGGAATAGGACAAATTGCCCTAATAGATTTAATCAGTGAATTAAGAAAATTATGCACTTACAGTGACATTGTATTCTGACCAGGGAATATGGGAATTAGATATTATCCACAGACTGCTTGTTCATCTTTCATTAATTTGACCTAAATCCATAGATTCCGCAGGGCTGTGCCATGTTTGTTCGGATGCAATCAGAGAAAATAACATTGTATTGATGGAAAATGAAGGTAATAGTAGGAAATAAAGGAAATAGTTGGGAGTCAGGTATTAGGAACTCCCTGAGAAAAATGCAGGACAATGCTATTTAGAATCCAAGACATAGAAAATAACTGTGAGACTGTCATAGGTAACACAATAAATACCAGCTTCAGCCTATTTCTCTATTCTTTCCTCCCAGGTATAGTTAGCCTGGCATGGCTTAGTTATATAATAACCATTCTTGATCTCAGTAATATTTGTGTTTGTTCTTGGCTGTTAATTCTATTCAGTCTTCTCACCTTCCTCAAATAAGTTTATATTCTCGTTAGATATTCTCAACATTGTCCTAAGAAATTCAATTTTTCTCCAAGCTGCATTGCTTATTTACCCAGTCGTTCCACTTAGAAAATAAAAAGAGTGTCCAGCAAAAGACTGATGCAGTTCTCTACCCCTACTCCCAATCCAAAGGTGATGCTTTGGGTCATTCAACTCCCTTAATGAATAAATGACATCAGGTCACTTTAAAAAGAATGCAGTGGTGGGTTATTTTAATTTAAAAATTACTCCCTTCCACATGAAGACAAGGTTTTAGAACACATGAACTAGCGCTAAGCATGTGATGTGAATCCCAGCACAAATAACGCAGGAGAAGCTCAATATTTTAATGGGGAAAAGTCACTCTTTATTCAAGGAAACTCACGGTGCTCTCACATTCTGTTCCAGGGAGCCCTTCCAACGCAGCAGAATCTTGCCCCAGGATTGGGTGCATGGCATCATCTGGCACAGGAATATAAACTAACCTGTGCAGGCCTCCCAAGTCCCAGGATCACTGGGAAGTGACAGAGATAAAGGAGAAAGAGCTTTATTCAAACATTTTTAAATCCCTGAGGCTATCATGCATACAATCCATTCGTAATATCAATGACCTTGAGAGAAAGCCAGCCTCCAGGAAAAGGGTTTTTGCCTCCTCTGCTTCTCACGTCCCTCCCACAGCACAGCCTTTTGGATGTTCTTAATGAATAATCATTTTAACTTGATTTCACTTAAATAAAAATACCTGGTAATGTCGGCCCTCTGTATTCATAGGCTCTGCATCTGTGGTTTCTACCAACCACGGATTAAAAATTTACAAAAATAGGCCAGGCGTGGTGGCTCATGCCTGTAGTCTCAGCACATTGGAGGCCAAGGCAGGAGGATCATTTGAGGCCAGGACTTTGAGACCAGCCTGGGAAAAATAGAAAGACCCATCTCTAGGAAAAGTTTAAAAAACTAGCTGGGCATGGTGGCACATGCCTATAGTCCAGCTATTTGAAAACCTGGGGCAAAAGAATCACTTGAGCCCATGAGTTCGAGACTGCACCTGAGCTATGATCTTACCACCGCACTACAGCCTGGGTGACAGAGCAAGACTCTGTCTCTTAAAAAAAGAAGAAAAGAAAATATTCCAAAAAAATGAATGATTTCATCTGTACTAAACACATATGGATTATTTTTCTTGTCATCATTCCCTAAACCAGCAGTCACCAACCTTTTTTGGCACCAGGGACTGGTTTCATGAAAGACAATTTTTCCTCAGATTGTGGGTGGGGAGCAGAGCTCAGGCAGTGACACAAGCAATGGGGAGCGGCTGTCAATACAGAGGAAGCTTCAGCCAATCGCCCGCCACTCACCTCCTGCTGTGCACCCTCCCCCCCCCCAACCCCTGTTTCCTAAGTCTCATGGAAGACAATTTTTCTACGGGGGTTGTAGCCAGGGAGGGGGCAGCAGAGCTCTGTGGCCCACTCAAGTCCCCAGCCCAGACACCATAGCTCTAAACAACACAGTATAGCAACTATTCACATTGTATTCAATATTATAAGTAATCCCGAGATGATTTAAAGTATAAAGGAGGATTGTGTAGGTTATATGCAAATACTATGCCATTTTATACAAGAGACTGGAGCATTCATGGATTTTGGTATCCATGTGGAGTCCTGGGCCAATGCCCCACAGATACTGAGGGATGACTGTGTATCAGTTAGCTATTGCTGTGTAACAAACTATACCCCCAAATTTAGCTTAAAACTACCCCCTAAAATTCAGTAGTTTAAAATACTACTTGATATTTCTCATGAGTCTAGGATGCTGGGGAACCTACACAGGGCAAGTCGGGGGCCTTGGACTCCCCAGCCAGAACACGGGCAGCAGAGCACTCCCTCCCAGTCTGCCCACTGAGGCACTAATATCGGAAGGGGCTCTTGGCACCAAGCCACAGAGGATAGTGCACGGGGCTAGAGCCCAGCACGATCAGGAGATAAGGAAGGGGAGGTTGGAATGAGATGGACGAGAGAGGAGATGGTGTCTTGTCCACACTGAGGCCTTTCATGACCCCCATGCCAAGTGGCCCCTCCCTCCCTTGTGTTACTACCACAGCCTCAGTGGTCCTTCATGTAGTTCTTCCCATGGTGCAGGGAAATAACATGTTCACACACTGCTATGGTCTAAATGTTTGTGTCCCCCTCAAAATCCATATGTTGAAGTCCTAACCCCCAAGTGATGGTATTAAGAGGTAGGGCCCTCGTGATGTGATTAGGTCATGAGAGTGGAGCCCTCATGAACGGGATTGTGCCCTTATAAAAGGGGCCCCAGGCTGGGTGCGGTGACTCCCTCCTATAATCCTAGCACTCTGGGAGGCCAAGGCGGGCGGATTGCTCGAGGTCAGGAGTTCGAAACCAGCCTGAGCAAGAGTGAGACCCCGTCTCTACTGTAAACAGAAAGAAATTAATTGGCCAACTAATATATATAGAAAAAATTAGCCGGGCATGGCGGCGCATTCCTGTAGTCTCAGCTTCTTGGGAGGCTGAGGCAGCAGGATCACTCAAGCCCAGGAGTCTGAGGTTGCTGTGAGCTAGGCTGATGCCACGGCACTCACTCTAGCCTGGGCAACAAAGCCAGACTCTGTCTCAAAAAAAAAAATAAGAAAGAAAAATATTTTTTAAAAAAAGGGGCCCCAGAGAGAAACCTTCACTCCTTCCACCAGTGAGGACACAGCAAGAAGGCATCACCTATGAGCCAGAAAGCGTAGCCCTCACCAGACACTGAATCTGCCGATGCCTTAATCTTGGACTTTCCAGCCTCCAGAACTGGGAGAAATAAATTCCTATTGTTTATAAGTCACCCAGTCTATGGTATTTTGTTACAGCAGCCTAAACAGACTAAGACATATACTCAGCTCCCGCACGTGTCTTTTATGGGGGACGTCTTTCCCATTTTTGTATCTGGTACTATGCCTGGCCACCTGCAGGCACTGAACAAATGGACAGATGTGAACCAGTGCCAGGTGGTCTCAGGAACAGAACCCCGGGTGGTCCTCTCCTGGGCAAAGCACGTGAAAGTGCAGTGGAAATCTCAACTCCATTTTAAGACCTAAAAGTAGACATCAGCGGTTTAAAAAGCCTCTAAACTCTGCATGTCAAAGCAATCTTGCCCTTGGAGTTCTTTTTTATGAGCTCAAGAAAATAAACCACAATTACGGATTTTATTTTTTTATTTATTTATTTATTTTTTTTGAGACAGAGTCTCACTTTGTTGCCCAGGCTAGAGTGAGTGCCATGGCGTCAGCCTAGCTCACAGCAACTTCAAACTCCTGGGCTCAAGCAATTCTTCTGCCTCGGCTTCCCGAGTAGCTGAGACTACAGGCATGCACCACCATGCCCGGCTGATTTTTTCCATTTATATTAGTTGGCCAATTAATTTCTTTCTATTTATAGTAGAGATGGGGTCTCGCTCTTGCTCAGGCTGGTTTCGAACTCCTGACCTCAAGTGATCCGCCCGCTTCGGCCTCCCAGAGTGCTAGGATTACAGGCGTGAGCCACCACGCCCGGTCATACTGATTTTAAAAGAAAAAAAAAAGCCCCTGTTAATGTCATTGTCAAGGATTAAGCTTACTTAGAAATGAAAAATGCGTGCTTACACTCTCTACGAGAGCCATGTCATCTTCCCATTATTCGTTTATTTTTAGGAACAGGGTCTCACTATGTTGCCCAGGCTGGACTCAAACTCCTGGGCTCAAGCAACCCTCCCACCTTAGCCACCCAAGTAGCTGGGACTACAAGCATGTGCCACTGCACCCTGCTCGCCCCATTAAATTTAAAACATTTTTTTAAATTCTATGTTCACAAAGATTAAATTCAGATGTAACATAAAATCTCATCACTCCCTGCAAGATTTAAAATTTACGGAAGAAAATTATTTTCAGATAAAGACGGCCACATAGGCAATGAAAAACAAATGCTTTCCAAAATCGGAAGGGGTTTGAGCCTTGGGACTAGCCACCTACCTACTTTAGCCCTGTGACTTCCTCCCCAAAAGCAGCACGATGGATGAACCTTATTCTATAGCTTCTGTGAGGAAGAAACAAAGCAGAAATCTGGAAGCCCCAGCACCATCAGGAACTGTGGCAAACGAGACACTTGTCAGCTCGATACATGCTGTCGTGGTGGGGTGAGTTGAGAGCATGGAGAACTCCTGCGTTACAGGCAACAACTCTGGGGGTGTCTTCTGAGATCCCCTCTCTCTCTGCTGAGAATGAACCCTCCCGCAGGCGGACCCCATGACAGCATT
>VSMD01027918.1:0-13695 GCA_008750895.1 Mirza zaza | reverse complement strand
CACAAGTAATGGGACAGTACATTCTTCTGAAGATTTCAAATTACATAGCAGTGAAGTTAGTGGAAAGCAAAAGCTCTCAATTTCTTTCAAATTAGCAAATTTTATGCCACTCAGATGAATTTGAGGAAAGTGGAACTATGATATCTTAACCTGTAAATAAGACTAACTTTTGCCTTCAGGGTACTTAGACTAATGTGTACATTATGTACAGAATACTTGGTAAACTTTTAAAATATTTAATTATTTTTTTCTTTGTTTTCTACAATGCCAATTAACTGGTTTAATTAATTTCTGACCAGATTCATGAAGAAATATGCATCTCATCTAACACATGAGGAATTAAGATGTAAAGTAACCTCTGAGAAGTTATTTCTGGTTCTGTTGAGAGGGTCTTAAAAGAGTACAGAATTTATATTCTGCAGGTACAGGGGGAACTATGCAGTCACCTTTGCCAGTGCAAAGCCAATTGTGGGGTAGGTTTGAAGGTTTAGTGAGTTTCATGGCATCAAATCTGTTGCCAAAATTTTTTGTGTCCTCTCTCGTCCTATAGACGCCACATCAGCGGGTAGAAAAGCCCAATGATACCTTTACCTCTCAGGCAGTGGCACCTCATGTGGAGTGACCATTTTTAGAGAGTTCATTGCCATATTGTGGCAGACTGTGCTAGAAATGAATTGTCCCTCTGGGTTCCCCAAAGGTGGACTGCATGGCACAACTGCGAAGTTTCTTTTGTGGGTGCTCCTGGTTCTTCATCACTAGTGAGGGATAAATGGATAGAAACCTTCTCATCAGTTCAAATTTACTCATCACCCTCCCCATTTTTTCTTTTATTTGGATATTATTTCTTTTCATTAATATAGCATAAAATCTTAATTCAAAAAAGTCAAATGTGTTTGAAAGTTCTGTGGTGTGTGTGTGTGTGTGTGTGTGTGTGTATGTGACAGCAAATTGGCTTTAATCCTGGAGAACCTGTCAGTTGAGTAATCACGTATGATTCAAAGGGATACAGAGAACAGATACTGTATGAATTGCTATTTTTAGGAAGGGATGCAAGTCTCACATTTTCAAGAATGCCTCTTCCTATTTTCTCACCCTCCACCCAATTATGGCTACAAAGAAGTTAAAGCTGAAAGCTCTTTTGTTCTTTGCAATGACTCTTTTTGCCCTCATATGGAAAGCACCTTAGTATTGACAGAAACAGATCAGAATGCAGAGAAAGGAGACAGATGTGAGGAATCAGTGAACATGAGCTTGCTTTTCCTTTGACCTTCCATTTAATCCGCCCTTCAGCTCACCCCTATTCAGCTGCTGGGATCCACGATTGTGGATTGTGGCTACTCCCCCGGGCAATTTTGGGTTAACCCAAAGAGTCTTTGTAAGAATCAGTGAAAAAGCTGGTCTAGCAAACATTTTTGTTTAGCAAAGTTTTGCCCAAAATGTGGGCAATGAAATCGTTTAGTCAATACAGTTTACAACATACTGTGGAAAACCCATATTGAAGAACAGCAATAAAAGACTCAAACATTGGCAATAGTCGATTCCTTACTTCTTCAGTAAGCTAAGCTGTTCCTTACTTTGGGAATCACAACTCCTGATCAAGTCCGCTAATTTCAGACCATGTTCCCTTCTCACTGTTGAAGTTTGGTGAGTTATGTGCATGGATCACAGATCCTTTGTTAGCTCACTTGAAAAGTCAATACAGGAAGAAGCAGACCTGAGTAAGAGTGAAGATTAACAATTAACCTTAGAATTCACACCGAAAGTGGTGTCAGGGGTTAGCTGGAGGAGGAAATCTTTTTTTCCTCCCCCATGTGACTGTGTGTTTATGAAGAATCAGGG
This sequence comes from Mirza zaza, assembly GCA_008750895.1. Classification (NCBI taxonomy): domain Eukaryota; kingdom Metazoa; phylum Chordata; class Mammalia; order Primates; family Cheirogaleidae; genus Mirza; species Mirza zaza. The sequence goes on along the minus strand of VSMD01027918.1, from coordinate 11,856 downwards.
TGCAGCTTCACAGAGCGGCTCTACTTAAGAGTCTGCCTTTGACAGGAGATCGAATGAATGGGACCCAGAGAAATGGGTGACTTTTACTTTGTAAAATGAAGTGGCTCAGCCTTGCCCTGCCCAACTCCTCACATCCCTTCCATGTTTGATGGTCTAGGTGGCCCCAGTCATTTTCTCTCACGCATGAGGCTGTAAGGTAGTTGCTCCCCCTGCCTACTTATGCAAGCTCACTTTGAACATGAAGTTTATGACTTCTGTTTTGATCTCTTTGCCGAAATCAGTCTTTCATGTGGAAGAATGTAAGGAATTACAGTGTACCAGCTTTCAGTTCACGAGGGTACCCCTTGACCCTGGCCGGCTACGGTCATACGTGCCTCAAAGCATTGAATCTTAAAGCTGATTCAGTACAGAGCTGTTGGGAAGCAAGAATAACTGGCTTCCCAGGCTGGAAAAACTGTTTAGATCTGTGTCTCTGCAGCAGAAATATTGCCTGTTAAGCTAGTGCTTCTGTATGGAGAAACTGGAGGAGATTGAAGAGCAGCAAAAAGATGAAAGGCACAGTTCCTTGAGCTTGCTTTTTGCATTTTCTGGCAAGTCTGAAAAAATAAAGATCAAGTAAATTTCACTGCTACTTCTGTTGCCTTTGCTTGCATTAGTTTATCTTTAACAGGAAGAGTGGCACAGTGTATCTTTAGGGTTTGTTTAGTGTGCTATAATGTGGGGGATATTTGTTGAGCTCCTGCAGTATGCCGTACCCTCTGCTCAATACCAGGGAAAGTAAGAGAAATGATAGTGATGATGATGATGATGATGCTTGTCATAGTAGCTGCCATTTATTGAACTTGACATTGGATTAGGGGCTCAGCACAGATTTTTATAATCTAGTCCTCCCATGAATAACACTTATGAAAAAGATATTAATAATTGTCTCCATTTTACAGATTAAGAAAAAGTGTGAATAACTGGTTGGGTCACAAAGTTATTAAATAAGTGGGCCAAGATTTGAACTCAGGCAATCTCATAAACCAATCTCAAAAGCCAATCTCATAAACCTCCTGGTTTAAAATAAAACACAGTGCTTGCCTTCATTTTCGGTTCCCATGAGATGGTTTCCCCAGCTTCTTTGATCCAATTTCTAATTCTCTCTTATGTGCAGAGGAAAATGGCATTTCAGAAACTCTTCATCAGACCTCATTCCAGTTTCTTCAATGACTGGTGACCAGAGTGCAAGGCAGCAGCTTCCTTATCAGCTTGGATTTTTAAGGCTTAAGGGAATTAGGATATTATTTTTATAACATGTTCCTGAAGATAGTTGTTACAGCTGAAAGGGAAATACAGTAGAACTTAAATAAAGCCAGGGCTTCAGGTCTGACCTTTGCAGCCGTCCCTCTGGACTATGCCTTTGCCCCCACCATGGAGGGACCGAAAAGACTTGTGCAGGGCAATTGCAGGCTTCTCGGCCTGCCAGTCAAGGTCCTTGTGGTGATAATGACATTAATGCCTCACGAATCATTTATTAAACAGCTATTATGAGTCAGGCCCTGGGCTCAATGCTTTGTGCTATGTAGTCTTTATCATAGCCACTTTCTAGATGAGAATACTGAGGATAAGAGAAGCTAATAATTTTCTCAGTGTTACACAACAGGTAGAGGCCAGAATTTGCAACCAGGTGTGCCCAACTTGTGTGCCCATGATCTCAGTCAGGATCTCACTCTGGTTTTTACACACACACACAGAGTGACCATTATTCTGCTGGGAGACTCACTTCTGTACTGAATTCTGTGCTGGACAACCATAGTCTACCTTTATTATTAGGTTTACCCTTTTTTCACTTTTCCTTCTGGGAATATTCAAACACTATCAGCAAATCCAAAGGAGGTACAAGTGAAAATGAGTGGAAATGTATTCACTAGAATTCGAAAATTTTGGTGACGTGGCCTCAATGTGTTTGATTTCTATCTGGTAGTAGAATCAATTACTTATTTTTTCATTTGTAGTACTTATTTAATGTATTATGATACTGATTTAAAATGACCCTCTTTTGGCTCTCTTGGTATGACTGATCACTTATAAAATTTTCTTTGTGTAATTTTATCACTTGGCAATTTTGGCTATGCCTGTAAACCTGGTATACCTTGTGTTTCTTATGTTTTAATTTCTCCTGACTTCTTTGTAAAAATATTTACCTACTATCACTATGCATATTATACTGGTTTAACTTCCATCTTCTTAAAACACATTCTTCTTTTCCTTGCTTTGAGAAATTTCTGTTGAAATAAATGATTCTATTGTGATGAATTTTTAAGGATTAACCTGATGTGATTCATGAACCAAATCCAATAAAAAATTCTCTAACCCAATAATTCTGTCATGTTTCACCAAGACTTCCATATTGGAAGATTTTTATTTAGATGTTGCACTATTGTAAAGAAAATGGCGAATTTCATAAGACATTTATTGTCACATTGAAGTTGGCCCCAAATTGATTTAATAGGCTTCCTTATATGTACTGTTTCCTTCCTAACAAAGAATATTTTAAAAAACATCTTCATGTCTAAAGCTATATTCATCTACCCACACCCCATGCCTTGCTGTGTTAATGATACCTGCTGATTTTATTTTGTGGTAGATTTGGTGATATCTATAATCATAAATTCAGAGAGAATGGACCTAAGCACACAAATTTCCTTTACTTTGGCATTAGAACCACAATAGAGAAAATATTTAGCTAAGCTCAGGTGAGGGGTGAAGATAAGGCCTGGATTCACCCTTTTTGATCACTTTCTTCAAGCTAGAAAAATGCTTTACTCAGATTAAAAAATAACTACTGCAGGAATTCTAACTAGTTTTCCATGACTGAACTCGACTTCTCTTTTCCTCTCCTCCCACTTTTCTTTTGTTACCCCCCCAAACTAAAAATGAAACGATAAGAAAGAAAAATGAAACATGTTTTTAAAATGAGTCAAGGGTACAAAATTGTCCCTTGATTTTATTTTTTACTTTTTGGTAAGTTTATGCAGAGGAACAGCCGCATTCATAAGGAACAGAAGCATGCGCATTCTGAGGAAGGCATGTGTCTTAAGTGAAGTGGCTTGAACGTGATGCGTTCACCTCCTAGTGGTCACTGTTAGGTATTGCAGCACACCCACTCCCTGCCACAAACACTAGCCCTCAATACCCCCTTCTACATTCTATGTCATTTATTTATTTCTTAGCTCATGATCAAGATTAGCTACAATAAAAGTGTTAATCTTTTTTTGAAGAAGCATTTTATGTTTTATATAAATGAGTATATTTACTTTACTTAAATGTGACCATTCCTATGGCTCACCAATAACAATTGAAGATAGTCATGACACATTTTAGAATTGAGTAATTCCTTAATAGTGGCCAAAGGGTCTCACATACAGACCTGGATTAGACAACCACAAGGAGAGGCTGGTAGAAAATGTGCTTCCCTTAATACATGCAGTATTTCTTTAAAAATTACCCTAAAGCCATCCTATTCTTTCTGCTTACAATAGCCTCCTTTTTGTGGCCTTGGTAAGATTGGCCTTAATTGACTTGTGGTTTTAGCGTTGAAAAATCCTGAAATTACTTGAACTTCTTTTCAAAATCTAAGGTTGAGAACCTTCAGTTGTTCAAACAGAAGACTTCCCAGAGGCAGAACCATCCTTGATTTGCTTCGTTTCCTCAATATTAGGGACTTTTCCCATTTCTAGGAATAGATAAAATTTATAAACACATCACATTGGAACTTCTCATTGTTAAAACACTTTGTATTATTAATGTAAAAGATTTTTACTAATGAATGCATGGAAATGTATTAATTCAGTTCTAATAGAAGTGAGTTAGTCCATGTGTGTAATTAATTGCCTCCAGATCCACATACTCCTTTCAAGCAGTGTTCTTATTAGCCCTCTTCATAATCCTGAGAAGGAGAAAAGGGACAGTCTTTTGATGCTTATTTTATTGAAAAAGGCATTTATATACCAAGCTAATAGATCACTTGGCAAAAAATAATTAAGGAAAGAAAATCAAGGAAGTTGGTCTCGAGAGAAACAACCCTCTACCTGTTTCTGCCTCACAGCCCACACAAGCATCTGGTTTACATAGTCATTTCTTTTAAGGAGAAAGGGAAACAAAACTTTTCCCCCCATTAATCAAAAAAAAAAAAGTTGTTAAGATCATGCATGCTCACTATAAAAAAAAAAAAAACAGACATCAAATGAAAATTGAGAGTCCCTTTCACCCTCCCTCATTTATTTCTAGTACAGAGTTTAGAAGTTGATCAATTGATGATGAAGCACACTAGTTAGAGATCACTGTGTTATTATATCCTATCTTTTAGTTTCAGATTTAGCCTTTGTTTAAATGATTCCTCCCCCTATTACTGTTTTTCTTATTGTTGTTTTTAACTTTTATCCATTTTCTTTCCTCCCTAGTTTATTCCCATGCCTGTACTCTACGGCGTGTTCCTATATATGGGGGTAGCATCTCTTAACGGCGTGCAGGTAAGTTTCCATAGCAATGCAAGTACAGTAGTAAGAACAATAATAATAGTAATAAATCTTTGTAGTACTAATTATCAACTGCTGAGATTTGAAAATGCATTTATTTTCTACTTTCTCCAACATTCTCGTGCTTTTCATTTCTGATTTAATCAACATTGTTAGCTGGTGTTGGTGAATACTCATATTTGTTATCATACATACCTATTCTTGAAATAGGCTGCTGAAAGTAATTTGACCAGGAAAGTGGGAGAGCTACAATCTTTTCTTTTTTATATTGCTTTCTCTCTCTTTCTCTCTCTAACCTTTATCTATTTGTCTCAAGAGGAACATCTAACTCTACTAGTGTGCTCTTCAAGATAGTATTTGTCCATTTGCCTTAACCCCACACACGAACAGCCTATTCTTATTCGATTTGTTTTTCACGTGGCTGAGATCAATGATCAAAATTTTTGCATCAATAAAAGAATAAAATCAGTGTGGTTTATGTACTGCTTTTGTCAAAAACTTCAGAACTTTGGTAAAACTAACCCCCCTTTTAAAAAAGTCATTAGGGAAAAACTTTTCAAGCAACTTTGTCTTTCAATTGAGGTTTAATTTAATTGGCACCAGGAAACTGGAAGTACTTACACTGCTTCTGGCACCTTGTTAATTGTAGCCTTATTTAGCACTTGGTAATGTTTTAATGGGAAAAGACTGCATGTTCTGCGAACATCAGAAGAATTTATTTGAATCCCTTCAAAATAGTCCTTGTTTTCACTTATTGAATTTAGATTAATTTGATTTTAGAGTATGATAGAGCTGGGCAAGTGGCGAGACCCCTAAAAAGAAAAAAGGCTACTTTACTTTTCTGTTTGGGTCCATTGTGTAGAGTTTCTCACCATTTGGATATTGGTTACAAAATACAAGGTGGTTCCTCTCAGGGTGGACTGGGTGAATGTAAACATGGATTTACTTATGCCAACGAAACTTTTGACAAGTATACATTTGATTTCCCTAAATGGAAAAATATGAAACTCAGGTGGCCCCCTGAGTTTTTATTTTTGTTTGCCCTTTAATGACCCGATCTAGATCAGAAGTTTGAGTCTATGTGTTCTAGGAGTTTTAATGGTTAGAATTGAGTCCATGTTTATTGAATTAAAAAGAAGAAAAAAAGCAACCACATCATGATGATAGGAGAAAATAGCCATGCTGAGAGGACAGTTAGTGGATTTCTTAAATTCTGTGGTGCAATAGCCCCTAATGGCATTTCTCTTTTCTTGCTTTTCTCTTGACTCTCCTTATTTTAGATCTTTTTGGCAAGATTTGATTTAGCAAGAAATTTTGTAACCTAGTGTTTATAAATAAGAAAGCCAGTCAAAAACAGCTGTAGAGGGAGGAAGAAAACCTTTTTAATAGGAAATCACTCCAGAAAAGATTGTGCTAGTTTACCTTTATACCTTTCCTTTACCTCCAGAGAGAAAATATCGACATTATTTCAGATTTCTTATCACACAGTTATTCAATTCAACAGCTATTTACTGAGTGTCTTTCATCGAAAGGTCCTATGATAGGTTCTTAAGTACCATCCCATTCATCATCATCAATGTGAACGCAGCAGTTATTCTTTGAAGCACAGCACCTGGTACATCAATGCTCAATATTCATTTCACCACCTGTTTTTACATGACCTCTCTTAGATTCAGATATCTAGTTCTTTGCACCCTGAAACTCACTATAATATTCATGTGGCATTTCTCTGAAAAGAAATGGTAATACATTGCCAAATGTATTAGTCAGGTTATGCCATAGATAAATAATGTGGAATTTATGAAAATATAATTGCATCCTCATTTTTAAGTTGGACACTGCCTTTATACCCTTAAAATATTCTTGAAATGTATACGATGCATAGTATCATTAGAAGACTTGTGCTTTCCTGTGCTAGACTACATTTCTGCACTCCCCGACTAGGAATTTGTCCTCTGAAAAGGACGATGCTTGCCTAAATTACAGAATATGAAACATGAGTGGTCGGCTGGTCATAGTGGGGATGACTTTGACTTTGTCAGCTCTTGAATTAACGCAGCTGGACTCTCTTCCCATTTCTTCCCCAGTTCATGGATCGTCTGAAGCTGCTTCTGATGCCCCTGAAGCATCAGCCCGACTTCATCTACCTGCGGCATGTGCCCCTGCGCAGGGTCCACCTGTTCACGTTCCTGCAGGTGTTGTGTCTGGCACTTCTCTGGATCCTCAAGTCAACTGTGGCCGCCATCGTCTTTCCAGTCATGGTAGGGATTCCTTTCACTGAGCCTACTTACGAGGGCATACGGATACCGTGTTACTGATATATGGAAGACACACACGTGATTTTTACGTGGGATCCCAAATTTTTCCCCCTTAGACCTCATCACTTTGTTCCGTTGTAATTGAAGTTTCCCATGCCCGTGGCTATCTAGGATGGACTTTAGAGTCAGGTGTAAGTGTAAGTTCAAATACTAACTCTGGTCAGTGAACCTCTCTTTGGGCTGCCATTAACTCGTCGGTACAATGGGGGCACCGTTATGATGTCCTGTGACATCAGTAGTCACTGTGACTATCATCAGTAGTCATCAGTGACTGTCAGGTGCCCAGCACAGTGCCTGACACACAGTAGACACCAGTGCATGTTAGTTATTTTAAAATGTCATTGTGCAGTAGAGTCAACCTAAATAAGGACAATTTCAGTTCAAATATAGAAGTGTTTGGCAACTTATGAGAAGTCAGCCAGTGCATTAGAAGAAATGGAGTGAGAAGTTCACCTTTTGAATTTCTAGTGGTTTACTTCATGCTAGGTTTAAGGCTAAGGCTGGGCTCCCTGTCCTTCCCATGATCTGCTGAGATGTAATGTCGCGCGACTTCCATCTCACTCTGAATCACAAGTGAAAGAAGGGGAAACGGAAATGCAAGCTTGTATCTGGCTCCATTATTGAATTTTATACTTTACCATAATCATAATTCTTCTCTTCTTGCAAAAAAATGCACATACATACATTTAACACAAGTCACAGAGGCAGTCTTGGGTTTGTTCTGTCTCCCCTACAGCTCTGGAAACAGACTTTCCAAACATTTTATTTTTTATGAAACTCCTCTTACTCTTAGCCAGCATTATTATTTTATACATATTTGCTGTTTGTAGTCGTTTTCCCCAGGATACAGGGAAATGGCATGAAATACCAGCGATATTTAAGTCAGGTCCTTTTTGTTAATTGTTCCTTGTGTCTCTTTTTTATTTTTAAACTGTATTAACTCACTGAAAAACACACTGAGTGTGAGAAATGACCCCCATTTAGCTATAAATATTGTCTACATACCTACTATTTTTGCTAAAACCAGGAAAAATGAAGTTAGACCAGGATAAATTTGAAATATATCCAGTAAATCATTTATTGATTGTGCTAAATAATAAAAAATACTTTACTTTTATAAAGTGTTTTTTATCTTTGCAGAGCTCTTATTTGGTCACAAAACAATCCTGAAATAGCAGTAGGGCAGATGTTATTAATTTCTCTAGTAGGTAAGGAAACTGACCTGGAGAGAATGTGACATAGACAAAGACAATTTCATTCGAGGCAGGCCAGGCCCCCTATAATGTGCTGCATATCAGTTTTGCTGTCAAGCAAAGACATCTTTAATGTACCCTCAGAAGTTACTCTGCAAGAACAATTCATAGAACCAAAAACACAGTGCTCAAGAATACTGGTTTTGGAAGCAGGTAGTTGGAGCCCTTTGTTTTCTTCCTTTGTCTGGTTTCATGATCTGAGATAATATCCTTCAAATCTCTAAGTTTAACTTCCTCAGCTGTAAGAATGAGATAGTAATAATAACATCTACTTTATGGAAGGCTGTTGTGATGAATTAATGAGATAATATTGCCTAAGAGTTTAGCGCACTGTCTGGCACGGGGTAAGCATTCAGTTCATGGTAGCGTTTGAAGTAGCCCAGTAAGCGAAATGGTCTATGCGTACTCTCATACTACCCCCTGTTAATACTTTGAAGAGTTCTCAGTGGACTGCGTGCTGTACAGATATACCTGATTTTCAAAAACCTGTATCATGTTTTAATTTTGAATATTTAGAAATCATATGCAGCCTATCTCTTGCCTTTAAACTTTCAGTTATTTGATTTAAAATCTGACATGGAAGGAAGTGGTTTCAAAAAATAATCGTTTCACGTTAAAATTCTAATTGACTGTGATCATACATTTCAGGGAACAAAACAAAGTGAGTTTCAACCCAGACTTTTATAAAACAACATTTCCCCATGAAGAAAACGATTGCTGCACACCAGGTATAAGCCAGCACAGCTATGATGAGCTCTGTCACACGGGAGCGTTGTACGAGATAGGGTTCTGCTGGCTTCGACGGGGCAGTGTCAGGAATCACTGTGATTCCATCTAATGTGGTTTCTTTCACGCTGTTTGTGTTTGTTCTTTCAGATCTTGGCACTTGTAGCTGTCAGAAAAGGTATGGACTACCTCTTCTCCCAGCACGACCTCAGCTTCCTCGATGATGTCATTCCAGAAAAGGACAAGAAAAAGAAAGAGGATGAGAAGAAAAAGAAAAAGAAGAAGGGGAGTCTGGACAGTGATAATGACGATGTAAGGAACTTTCCAAAATTCCAGAGTGAAGCTAGTTAACGAAACAAATGTGAAAAATGTCATACTTTTATTCCTAATGTGAGATGGAGGGCTGAGTTCTAAAAATGTTTCTCTGGCCATGTGACATATTACTCATTTCACCTCCCTTTGCCCTTTATTTTCTCTCTTTGGTTTTTTTATATTTCTGCAGTCTTTCTGTAACAATTAATACACTACTAATGACCTAATGACTAATAAATAACTTCTAAAGAAATTTTAAAACCCACCACATTTAAAGAACTTTGATCTAATAGATATAAAAGAAATTTTCTTAGTAATTCCGTAAAATGTATTTTGTTTGCCTTTGATAATTCAGGATTTATATTTGAGATGATAACTCAATTTTATGTAATTTTAAGCCTAATGTGGACAGATGTCAGTATCTTACCTGCTGTGATCTATTTATCTATTTGAGTAGGCTCTCAGCCAGAGATCTGTGCGGTTATACTACACTAACATTGTACTTATACTAACATGATTTGACACTATTTTTTCCATAACTTTTCAATAAAAAGGGAAGAGAATTGGAGTTTGGGGTTTTTTTACAAAATTATAGTGGTCAGTGTCATATTCCAAATGGTCCTTCTGCATTAGGTGGTTAAGTTGAGAAATAAAATTTTTGCCCATTTTTTTAGGAGATCATTCTACCAAAATACAAATGCTCCAGTAGAGATTCATAGTCAGTGCTAGAAGAAAAGCTGGGATTTGTTTTTCTTTAACACACACATACAGCTTATCCCAGTAGCCATTTGAAAAGATTGCCAAAATAAAATTTTCCATTTGAAAATTGTTTTGGCTTTTACATAGTACAGTATTACAAATTATTTTTGTGTGTGTCATTACCCAGTCTAAAGTAGCAATATAAGGAATTTTTAGTGTTTAGTCAGTACTTAGTAACATTGATTGATCATACATACCGCATCCTTAATTGTCTTAACAGCTCTTTAAAGTGTTTATTTTTGTTCCCATTTCACAAGCAATGAAATTTAGACTGAGAAATGTCTTTTTAAAATTTTTTTCAGCTTTATTGAGATATGACTGACAGACAAAATTGTATATATTTAAGGTGTGCAATGTGATGCTTTGATATATGTATTTAAGTGAATTCTAAATGTACACAGCTGTAATTGGCAAAGCCAAAACTCTAGTCCAGGCCTCTCTGGTTATGTCCAATGGATCAGGCTGTCCGATTGTATTCTTTTTGTAGAACTTGGAAACGGTAGAGTGAAAGAAGCACCAGACAGAATCGGATTTCACATAAATTGATCCAATGAGAAAAAGACTTAATATATGAGGCACATTTAGCTAAAGTCAAAGGGAGGTTTTAGGACTGTCATCATCCATCTGCAATGCAAGCAGGTATATAGATTTTCTGTTTCTAATGATGACAGAAAAAGAATGTGTTTAAACTGCAGCAGAGATCAAGATGCAGTATTAAGAAAAATGATATGTTTACACGTGAATAAACATCAAAATTTGAAATGAATTTCTGGACCCCTCTAGGCAAAAAAAAAAAAAAAGGTTGCCTGACATATTAAGGTGATTAAAGCAGTATTTTGTGTTGAATTTTCAAAACAGTTTATGTATATGGACACCAAAGTCAAAATTCATTACACATTATGAATGTATGAAGTGATATTATGGAATCCTCTCCTCTAATTGTTTTAAGGAAAAAAAATAAAATATCAACTTTTGGGAATGTTTTAAATTTACTGCTTTCCAATGACAAAAGTTGGATCGGGTGAGCTCCTGAGAATTTTTTCCTAGATACGATTTTCAACAAATCATATTTTATTTAAATAATATTCTTTTTATTAATCTTTGCCATTTTTAACTTAATATTCCCAACAGATTTCTTGAAGATAATGTGTGAAACTTATTTTTTTTGCTTTTCCTCTTCTCCACCCCACCCCTACCAGAACAAACAAACATACTCATTAGTTCTTAGGCAGTAAATCTCACCTGCCACTTTCGAGTATATCTGTGCAGTAAGCTCTGTGTGTTGAGCCCATTATTTGGGGTCCACGTTTGGAAGGTGGCTCTCCCGATGTCCACCTGAGACTTGTGTGGTATGGCATCCGTGGATATAGGGAGAGTCACACTGGGACATGCAGGTTACAGCTCTAATGTTGATGAGCAGAAGTAGTCAACATTATGGATTGTCAACATCTTGAGCCATTCACAGTCATTTTTGAACCTGCCTGGTAGACTGTGATTAAGCATTGGCTGACAACCTGTGTGCCCATAAGTGCTATTATTTTGGGAAATGTCTGAAATGCTGTAATAGGACTTATTCTTGACGTTCTCATAAAGGTAGGTGCAGGTGACATCTTCATTTTTTGTTCTTTTTTCAAATTAAGTGCATGATCTTAGTTCTCTGAAAGGATATTAATAGCTCATTGCCCTCTTTAGATTCATCCTAAGGAATTTTTAGTGTGCATAATAGGTTTTTATGTTAAGATTTTTTTTTATTTGACCCCATGTTCTTACATTTTTCTTTCAACTAAAGATTGTCTTCTTGGTACTTTCAGTTAAGAGATGAGTTGGATCTTTTCAGTCCAAACATAGAGTTGAATTTAATATAATGAATTTTTTTTAAAGCTAAATAATGATCCTGTGAAAATCTATTACATTTTGGATGAAGTGGTTTGTTCTTCAGGTAGCCCCGTGATCAGCTGCCCGGTTTGC
>VSMD01027917.1:0-56334 GCA_008750895.1 Mirza zaza | reverse complement strand
TTTTTTTGAGACAGAGTCTCACTTTATTGCCCAGGCTAGAGTGAGTGCCATGGCGTCAGCCTAGCTCACAGCAACCTCAAACTCCTGGGCTCAAGCAATCCTGCTGCCTCAGCCTCCCAAGTAGCTGGGACTACAGGCATGTGCCACCATGCCCGGTTAATTTTTTTTTCTATATATATTAGTTGGCCAATTAATTTCTTTCTATTTATAGTAGAGATGGGGTCTCGCTCTTGCTCAGGCTGGTCTCGAACTCCTGAGCTCAAATGATCCGCCCACCTCGGCCTCCCAGAGAGCTAGGATTACAGGCTTGAGCCACCGAGCCCAGCCGAGGTTTCTTTAAGTATAGTTTTAAAACACTATTTTGACTTTTGAACCATGTGTATATTTTGCATATTCAAAAATAAAATCTTAAAATATGAAACCAATGAACTATATCAAATTGGTAGCATAACCAGAAAAAAGTATTAAGTGACTTTTGAACATAGTACTCTGATTATAAATAGATACAAAGAAATCTTAAACTTCACTCATAAGTTTATTGATAGTAGTAATACTGGTATTGTAATTTAGAAATAATTTTATGTATATAGGAGAAAGCAAATATTAATTTTATTAGGTGCCAAGATTTTCATTTAAGACAAAACATATATAGAATCAAAGAAAAAAACTGTTACGCTAAATCTGAATTGAACTAAATATGTCCCTATGAACTCATGTTAAACAAACAAGCAAAAAACCATTTCTCAATTCTCTCCTCTCAAAGGACCTAGAAGCAATGATACCCCAGCAGCAATGCATGTGCCAAACATACAAATCTTGGTTTCTATATACCATTTCTCACTAAAAAGAACCAAGATTCCCAGGATAAACAGCCCTTTTCAGATGTGAAGCAAAGAAAAAAACAAGGTAAGCTGGAGATATATTGTGCCAGAAAGCACTCCAAGATTAAAGGTGAGCAGGGGTGTTAAAAGATATATGATTGTTAAGAAGAACTGAGGAACTTCCTTTTCCCCCCAAAATAGAAAAGGTAAAATTTAAAAAAAAGAAATTTAAAAAGAAAGAAAAGACAAAAGAGCCAGCTTGAAATGGTTTCTACTGATCAAATATGGGACAAATTGGTCATTAAAAAGAACTATAATTGGTAATAAAAGAACGAATAAATTTGAATCCACAGTCCATAGTGGTATCATCCCAAAAATATAAGCAAAAAAGTCCTTATTTGCCATCTTTCAGGTGACTATTGCTTCAGCTCTTTATTCAATATTGAAACCTAAAAGAATGAAATTAAGCAGTTAATCTGCATTTTTAGAACATCTGTTAACCCCTATTTAATGAGGAAAATCTCTTCCTTACAGAGAACCTCCAATAAAATAACTGATTTAAGCAAGAGTCATTATGGGTGCTAAAAATCACTAAGCAAAAGATAAAAATGGGATATTTGCTTGGTGTCCGAGTTTTACCCCAAGATTACATATTAATCACAAACCTTACATCTTTATAATAGGTCAGGTAAGTCCCTACTTTGATCACGTGGTCACATTTAGCATCATTAAGTATGGCAATCTGACTTTATGTACCTCCTACATGATGCAGTATGAGATACATAGCATCACATATTAAATATTCTCACCAAATAAGTTTTACTTTATGCTAACCAAACCATTTTTTAGACCTAACTTCCAGTTAAAATTGAGGAAGATAGAGAAATAAATGAAATGACATTAGGAGGACAAAACAAGTCATGAATGTGGGTGTATTCTACAAGACAACTAGTTTGGTCAATTAGGTGTCACAAAAAGGAATGGGTACCATTCTGTCTTTTAATAAAAGGGAATAAAGAATCACCGAATGCAATGCAGGAATCTTAACTGACTATAGGTAGGGGGGGGCTCAAAGAGACTTTTGAACATGGATTGGAATTTTTTATTTTCATAGGTATTGATAATGATATTGAGGTTAAGAGGAGACTGTCCTTAATTTTAGAAGTGCATGCTGAAATATTAGGGTTTACTATATTATAGTAAATTATAGTATATTATAGTATAGTATACTAGGGTATACTAAATATTAGGGTTACTGTTTGCAATTTACTGTCAAATGGTTACACACATACAGAGAAGGGGGAGGCACAAGGATGACAATTTCATGAAGCCTTCCACATTAAAAAAAAAGGGGGGGGAGGTAACAACACCGCAAAAATGCTAATCACTGAATCGATTATTCACTATATTTTCCTCACAACTGTCAGAATGAAATTTTTCATAACAAGGTTAAAAAAAATTGTCTGGCTATGAAAAGGTACAGTAGAAAGAAAAAAAAAAAGAAAAGGTATAGTAGAAAGTACACCTACATTGGAATTATATCTGAGTTCAAATCTAAACTATTACTTATTAGTTGTGTGGCCTAAAGCAAATTATTTAATAGCTGTAAATTTCCATCTCATCTATAAAATTAAGTAACAATTCATTAGGTTGTTCTCAGAATTAAATAAGATTACATATGTAAAATGCCAAGCAGTGTTGCACAAAATGAGTAAATCTGGTTTTCATATATAACGAATATAATCATCCTAAAGTACAAGACTAGAGGAAAACATTATACTCCCATTCTGATAAGGGGAAACTACTTAGATAAAACTAAATATTACTAATCCACTGGAAGTTAAAGTGAAGTAATAGGGGAAATGAAGATTTATATAATTTTTTTTAAATCCAAGAATTCCAACTGAAAAGGGAATAAAAATTCTCATCTATCCAAACTCTCTGGTATCTATCAAATTGTATAGTTTGCTATTAGCCTATTTCCAAATAAAACACTAAGAATATAAGTGGAAGTTATAAGGAATTTTTTCCTGACCTCAACAGATTACCTAAATGTTGAAAAAGAAATTAAAGTTTCTGTCTTCATTTCTATAAACAGGTTCAAATAAAGCACACAATTATTGGGCTTTATTCTAAATCCTGCTAAGGTTCATAGAACTCACACGGATGCAATTTCTTTTCATCAGTTCTAATGTACTTATCATTTCACTTGCAGGTAACCTCTTTTTCTGATTAGGCCAGCAGTGAAAGCACTAGATGCAGAACGATCCTCAGGTAGGAAAGAAAAGAGGTGATTTTATTTTATTTTTTAAGAAGTGCCATCTTTTTATTTCCTGTACCAGGGAAAAAGCATTAAGAGAGAAGAGGGAAAAAACAGGTCTCAGGCCCCCTGGTTCCGACCAGGTGAGAGAAGGTAACACTTCCGACTGCTGTGGGTTAGGGTTTTGGGCAAATGGGCGTGCAAATGCCCGGCAGCACCCTGAAAGATCGGGGCAATTGCCTGTGGACTGAGGGGCCCAAGGCCAGTCTCCTCCCAGAGGAATTAAATGCTACTGGGGGTGGCATTTAGTACCCTGTGGGGTGCCTCCCGGCGCAGATGGGGGTGACAGACCACGCTTTCCTTTCCCTCCAGCGCCCAGGTGCGAGACGCGTGGTGTCAGTCCCCCGGCGGCGTGCAGCGCCCGGTCGCCGCCCTCCCCTCCCCATTACCTGCGGGCGGCGGTGCCAGGGCCCGGAGGCCTGCTGCTGCTCCTCCTCCTCCCCGCCAGGCTGAAGCGGCGAGGTGGCGGCGGCGGCGACAGCCCGGGGGGAGGGGGCGGAGCGCGCGGCTCGCTCCCTCTCCTCCCCCGGGAGGCTCAGGGACCCTATCTCGGGCCGCCGCGCCTAGGCCCGTGAGCAGCCTGTGGCCGGGGCATGGCGGCACTGCCCACCGGCGCGCCTGTGAGGTGGGAAAGTGCAACGCGGCGGGGAGGAAGCACCCCCCGGCGCTCGGAGGGGCGTGCGGGGAAGAGCCGGGGGCCCGGGAGCCGTGCGCGGGCGGCCGTTGGGGACGGTTGGCCGAGGGCAGGCGGCGATTTGGGGAGCGCGGCGACGGCTCGTGTTTTCCCGGCGGGGCGGGGTGGGGAAGGGGATGGGGAGTGAGGGGAGGGGAGGGGGAGGTTGGGAGGGAGCCGCCGCCGCGCGCGTGCGGGCCGGCGCCGCCGTTGCCGCTCCGCTCACTCCAGCCTGTTTGGGGGCACTTTGTTTGTGTCCCACAATGCTCTGCGCGGGCGGCCTCACAGAGGAAGGGGAGGGGAAGGGGTGGGGCGGAGCGAGCTCGGGGGCGGGGTTCGAGGGTGGGGAAACGTGATTACCGCGCAAGCGCAGAAAAGAGGCCCTCCCGGTCGTCGGGACTGGCACAGTGGGCGATTCAGTCTCCTAAGGTGTTGAAACCCGCACGACACAGAGTCTTGTGTGTCTTGACACTCTGTATGCGTTGTTGCCTATGTGCACAAGTGCAGATTTACGTTCATATGCTCCAAAAGCCCTGTCCGGTTCGTCCTTCCTCCAGCCATCCTCTCGGCCAGCTCCACGCTTACGCTGAGAGAAGCGTTTCTCCTCAGGATTCACGCTTCTCGCATTTTTTTTTTCTTTGAATTAACAAGACGCAGCTCCTATTTGCTCGGGTGGTTTCTGTAGCGGGTTGAAACCGAAACACCCCAACCCTTCTTTCTTGCAAGGGAGGTTAGTTGGTAATGTGCCTATTTTTCACACATGGAAACTGAGGCCTGCCAAGGGGCGGCCGGCAGGCAGTGAGGATGCAGAGAACCCAGCGGGCCCCTGCTCGGGCTCCTGGATGGACCGCGGACCTGCGGCGGGTGTGTCCGATCCTCTACCCACGGCCTTGCCTGCTCTGGCATCCTCATAGTGCTGGAAGGTGGTTCTGGCATTTTCCTGGGTGAACTGGCAGGACATGCAGTTCTGAGATGGCTGGAGAAATGGACTTCTTCCCTCACCACAGCACACCTACACTTGTTCCAAAAATAAACCTATCCCTTCCACAACCGTGAATCTGTCATTTTCTTTACACACACCGTCGCTTACTTCCCTGGCCTTCCTAGGACAGAGTTTGAGCCTCAGCCCAAAGTAACCTGTACTGCCTGGGGGGTTTACAGTTCTTGGTCAACTGCAAAACCAGTCCTGTAAGGTGTGAAGACTCCCAGGGCCCCAAGTCTTGGCTTTCCCGGGCCTGGCCTAGTGGGCTGCCTGGGCTCCGCACCGACCCCCAGGGTTACAGGGGCGCCCTGGGCGCCAGGGGCAGCGCCCCAGGTGCGTGGAGGCGATCGGGCATAGGTCGGGTCGGGGGCGAGGCTGATGGGCCTCCAGCGCTCTTGGTTACATACTTCACTTGTTTTCCCACGCCTCCAGCTTTCAAACCGAAAGTCTTCTTTCCAAAGGGCGTTGTGCAAGGTGGGGGGACGTCCTGCTGAAGTAGAGGGGATTTTTGTTCTGAAACACTTGGCAACATCTCACATTAATCCTTTCCCTGAGAGACAAGCAGCTGAGCACCTGAGCACTCTAATTCTAGCAATTGAAATCCACTTTAGAAATACAGGCAATAAAAACTTGTTTGTATCGTCCTTTGCAGTCTCCAACAAGTTTCAAGTAGACATGTTGTTTAGTCCTCTCGGCAACTGTAATCCACAGGTTTTTATTATTATTCTCGACTATCATTTTTATTGTCCACATCTCAGGGATGAGAAAAATCAGAAAGATGCTAATTAGGCCCAGAAAGTTTTGCTTTCAGATTTGCAGCAGAGGAAGAGAAAGAAGGCAGAGCGTTTACCTGGGATAGGACTGGCAGCCACAGACAGTGGCTCTGGAAGGGGCCCTGGTGGGAGTGTTGAGAGCGTACGCACAAGGTGAACAACTGGAGAAGAATCAGGGTGGGAATAAAGTAGTCAAATAAATTCAGCCTACCTCTCCTAGGGCATTAAAATAGGGTAGTCAATAAAAGACCATACTATGCAAGTCCTTTTCTTTTCTTTTTTTTTTTTTTTGAAGACAGAGTCTCACTGTGTTGCCCCAGCTAGAGTGCTGTGGTATCAGCCTAGCTCACAGCAACCTCAAACTCCTGGGCTCAAGCGATCCTCTTGCCTCAGCCTCCCAAGTAGCTGGGACTGCAGGCATGTGCCACCATGCCCGGCTAATTTTTTCTATATATTTTTAGTTGGCCAATTAATTTCTTTCTATTTTTAGTAGAGAGGGGTGGGTGTGTCTCACTCTTGCTCAGGCTGGTTTCAAACTCCTGCCCTTGAACAACCCACCCACCTTGGCCTCCCGGAGTGCTAGGATTACAGGCGTGAGCCACCGTTCCTGGCCATATACGCCAGTCTTTACTAAGTGTGTCTCAAGGGACTAAGGTGGCAGCTCCTCCGCTGTCCAACTGGCAGCACTGACACCAAAAATTGCTTTCCTTTATAGTAAAATTTGAAGTCAGGTAGTGTAATGCCTCCAGCTTTGTTCTTTTTTCTCAGGATTACTTTAGTTATGTGGGGTTTGTTTTTTGGTTTCGTGCAAATTTTTGGATTGCTTTTTCTATTTCTGTGAAGAACGTCATTGATATTTTGATAGGGATTGCACTGAACCTGTAGATCACTTTGGGTAGTATGGACATTTTAGTAATATTAATTCTTTCAATCCATGAGCATGGGATATCTTTCCATTTCCAATGTATCCTTTCCAGTTTCTTTCATCAGAGTTTTATAGTTTTCTTTGCAGAGATTTTTCATTTCTGGCCAGGTGTGGTGGCTCATGCCAGGAATCCCACCATTTTGGGAAGCCAAAGAAGGAGGATCACTTGAGGCCTGGAGTTTGAGACCAGCCTGGGCAACATAGTGAGATTTCCCCCGACTTTCTACAAAAAAAAAAAAAATTGCCAGATGCAGTCGCACATGCCTGTAGTCCCAGCTCCTCGGTAGGCTGAGGCAGAAGGATCCCTTGAGCCCAGGAGTTCCAGGCAGCAGTGAGCTACGATCATGCCACTGCACCCCAGCCTGGGCAACAGAGCGAGCCCATGTCTCAAATAAAAAGGATATCTTTCATTTCTTTGGTTAAATGTATCCCTAGATATTTTATTTTTGTAGCTATTGTAAATGAGATTGCTTTCTTCATTTCTTTTTCAGATTGATTGCTATTAGCGTATAGTAAAGCTACTGATTTTTATATGTTGATTTTGTCTCCTGCAACTTTATTGAATTTGTTTATAAATTCTAAGAGGTTCCTGTCTCAATGTATATAAAAAAATAAATAAAATAAATTCTAAGAGGTTTTTTTTTGGTGGAGTCTTATAAGTTTTTCTGCAAACAAGGATAATTTCACTTCTTCCTTTCCAATTTAGACATGCCCTTTATATATATATATATATATATATATATATATATTTTTTGATACCTTTCTAGTAAGATAGATATGCCCTTTACTTATTTATTTTGCCTGGCCGGGTGAGGTGGCTCATGCCTGTAATCCTAGCACTCTGGGACACCAAAGCAGGAGGATTGCTTGAGCTCAGGAGTTTAGGACCAGCCTGAGCAACAGTGAGAAATAGAAAGAAATTATCCAAACAACTAAAAATAGAAAAAATTAGCTGGGCTCGGTGGTGTGTGCCTGTAGTTCCAGCTACTCAGGAGGCTGAGGCAGGAGGAGGATCGCTTGAGCCCAGGAGTTTGAGATTGCTGTGAGCTAGGCTGACGCCACTGCACTCTAGCCCAGGCAAGAGAGTGAGACTCTGTCTTAAAAAAAAAAAAAAAATTATTTTGCCTAACTGCTCTAGCTATGACTTCCAGAAGTATGTTGAATAAAAGTGGTGAAAGTGGGTATCTTGTATTGTTCTAGATTTTGGTGGAAAGGCCTTCATTTTTCCCCATTCACTATGATATTAGCTGTAGGTTTGTCATATATTGTTTTTAAAAAATGATTTTTTCCCCTTAGATTATTTTCCTGCCTTCTCTCTCTTTCCCTCCTCTTTCTCTTTTCTATTTCTCGTTTTACATTTAAACATTTTATCATCCTCCCACCCAACCCATGCCCCAGGTCTGAAGAATCTATTAACCAACAAATGGCTGTTGGGCCCTTAAGGGCACAGTACTAGATGCTTGCAGAGGGTGTGAGAAAAAACACAAAGAAGATTATCTTTGCCAGAGCCCTCTTGTCTGTTTTGGCTTTGGGCAGGGTCAGTTTCTGTGGCTTCTGCAGCCTCCTACCTTTTCTCTTCCTGAGCTGGTAGAGACTTGTCTTTGTGTTGCGGGAATACACACATCTTTCTCTTACACTAGGTTAAATAATACTGCTGGGAGGATTTTGTGAAATCAGAATCCTGTACACAGGTGAAATAAATGTAGACAGTATGAGGAAACTTTAATTATTAATATTAATCCAGCATGAATGATTCTGAGGAATTCAAATTCCAGGCAAATACCAGGGGTTTTATTTCAGCCATGAGCTCTTCTGGGGACAGTTTATGGCTGCACTTCTGGCAAAAAAAAAAACACTTTCATGTGATAAACCAGTGGAGGAGAATAGGAACTCAGTTATTTAGTCCAAAACATATTCTGGAGCAAAAACGTTTTCTACTCAACGGAAAGATATGATGGACCAAAGTTTCACTTCTGACAATTTTAACAATGGGTGAGTTATTCGAGGGACTTCATAGGGTCACTTCCACTTCTCTACTTCCAACCGGGGAAGGGACCTGAAAGAGGCAAACTCAGGTATAATGGTAGCACCTGACCCACTCATGTGACATATTGTTTTACTCTAGTCTCTTTTACTTATGGTTATATTACCATACTTCCTCAGGGTGCTAGGAAAGGTCTCGGAAACTATTTTTTTTAGGGGCTTACCTTAAGCCTGTTTCTAAAGGGCTACCCTTATCCAGGAGGTCAAGCGGCAATATCCTATCTCGCTTTAGATGGGTTTCTTAAATCAATTCCAGGGTGTATGTAATTTCTATTGTAGGTGCGGAGCTTTGCTTACTTGTTGGGTTAGGTTACCTCCGCTACAAAGGGGCGTCTGTTATCGCTCCTGTGAAATGTCCAGGGCTCTTTGGAGTATGTTCCTGGGTCCTGTTGACATAATGGGGTGCCTGCCAACTTCCTTGCTGAGCTGTGTCTGTAGCTGTCTGTCCACGTGTCCATCACCAGCGTGCTATTCTCTCTCTGCTCGGCCTCTTTCTCTGAACTGAACAATGTGCAGGCTTGCTGAGGCCCAAACTTCAAAGCGCAATGGCAGTCTCCTGCATACTTCTCCAGGCCATGGTATTCGTCCAGCAGGAGCTTGGGGGCGCCCCCCCCCCAGGTGAGCTTCTGCTGCTTCTGAAACAATCCCTGGTGCTCCTGCTCCTTGCCCAGTTCCGCCTCCTGGGCCCACTGTGACAAGTTTCTCAGCCACTGCTAGTCTATGGCTGCCTCACTGCCACCTGGCCCCTCCCCTGCAGCCCTCTGCCTGGCTCACAGAACACCAGGCACGGTTAGTGGCAAACATCGGAGTGGTGGCCAGAAGGGGCCTCTTGAACCACTTCTGCCTGTGAGGCTAGTGCCAATCGAATCCCCACTGTCAGTTTTGCCCAGGGCTCCTGTGGGGATAGTTGGAGGCAGGGAGCTCCAGGTCCCCTCCTTCAACGTCTGAGTCCTGGACTTATATTTGCTTTCCTGGAGGCTTCCTGCCACCCAGAGTCCTTTACAATTTTTGGCAATGTTCCTTTCAAGCTCCTTCTTTACAAAAAGTCAGTCTGGGGTGGCTTTTTCACCTATTCCTTTTGACTATTTCAAAGGCCCCTTCAGCTGTTCTTGCACATTCTTTTTTTTTTTTATTGAGACAGAGTCTCACTTTGTTGCCCAGGCTAGAGTGAGTGCCGTGGCATCAGCCTACCTCACAGCAACCTCAGACTCCAGGGCTCAAGCAATCCTGCTGCCTTAGCCTCCCAAGTAGCTGGGACTACAGGCATGTACCACCATGCCCGGCTAATTTTTTCTACGTATATTAATTGGCCAATTAATTTCTTTCTATTTATAGTAGAGATGGGGTCTCGCTCTTGCTTAGGCTGGTTACAAACTCCTGACCTCAAGCAATCCGCCCACCTCGGCCTCCCAGAGTGCTAGGATTGTAGTCGTGAGCCACTGCACCCAGCCTGTTCTTGCACATTCAAGCCCCTATCTGATATTGCTGCAAATCGCCTGCCCTGGCTGTGGGTTCCTTCTGGCCCAAATTGAGTTTGCTGCAGGGAAGACCATTCTGAACCCCGAGTCATAATTTACTGAGAGTGGGACTGAAGAGTTAGTTCAGGCGGTCACCTCCCCAACCCCTCCCCTGGTGCCAAGATGGTAGTGGCAGCAGATGCACCTTCCCCCTTGCTGTGTGCTGGTCTTCCCTCCTGCTAGGTCTGCCCCAGGGCTGTAGCCCCACCTGGCACCTCACCCTGGCCAGTTGTGGGGGTTCAGGTGGGGGCAGGAGGACCTCATTTATCATAAATCATACAAACACAGATCATTTTGTATACCATAAACAATTAGTTTATCTCAAGCAGGGAGAGTGAGAGTCAACATTTTAACTCTATAATGGCAAGTTGACCATTTGAGCTCTGAATTTTCCTTGATATAATTTGCCCTTCAGTAAACACTTGTGCACAGGAATTGGCTATCTAGAAAACCTGGCATGCCTTTGAACCCTCCCGTTTATACAAATACTTGCAATTAGAGGCGCCATAAACCAACTGGGGTACCCAAAGGGGGTCGTTCTCCTTGTATTTCCCTTTTTTTTTTTTAAAGGATTTGTTTCCCATTCCTATGTGCTCTGGGGTTTAGCGCAGTGGATCGGAGCATGCTGATTGGGGTTGGACTCCACAGTGTTTCACCCCTGAGTTGTTCCCGCCCTCTTAACGTGTAACTCAGGCTCTCATTTATCTATAAAGGAGACAGTTTGGTTTTGCCTTTCGCAAAAGCACAGAAAGGCCAAATTGAGATTAATTTTGGGAGGAAGAGGCAATGGAGAAGACCCTTTAGAATGCACCTCCAAATCAAAATGAGGATCCAAACAACAGATTGCTGGGAATAAACCAAGGACCATAAACCACCATTTTTCTTCACACTCAATACAAGTGCTACCAAACACCACAAAAGAACCAACAGCTCAGGATAAACCAAGGACCATCAATCCCCACTTTTGGTCACACTCCCGACAATAATATTTAGCAAACACAAATATAGTGAACTCCCAACACAAACAATCTAAAATGCCAGGGCCTATCAAACAAACGGGACTCCAAAAGGGACAAACGCCACCCCTAATGGTGCCTCAAACAGTGCCTCGAATGCCCTGCCACAGGGCTGGAAGGTTCACAAATGGGAATCCAAAGTGGATAAATGCCACCCCAAACAGCTGGAAGGTTCAAACTGGGAAACTCTCCCCAAATGGTGGCCTAGTCATCCACATTCCGTGGGAACCACAAATGAGCTCCAATTCAAACCAAATTCCCTAGTTCCACTCAACTTCATGACTTCCACCCCCCAAAAGCTCCTCAAAACAAACAAAACCAACAGAAAGGTCTGAAACCCTCCCATATGGGTGGAATCAGGGTCCCAGTGTGCACACTGGGGAATATATCCAACAATAGGCCTGGAGTCTGGACACTTTCCAAATCCAATTCCTTCTCCTCAACTCAGGTCAGGTTGTGGGGAGCTAGGTCTACTTCGGGGAGACGGAGGCGGGAGTTCCTCAGAGCTAAAATAGGCTCCAGCAGCTGCTGGGGCTATTCCTTGCTCTCTTACCTTGAAAATAAGTTGCTCCTACCCACGAAGACCCATAGCTTTGACCTGGGGCCACTCCCTGTTTCTTCCAGCAGTCTTGGGGTGCCATTTGACTGGGGTGCCTATGGGCCCACCCCGGAATGCCAAATTCTGTTACTGAACATTTGGCACTTGTCCTTGAGGCCACATCAGAAGAATGATGACTAGTGGTTTGGAATCGAGATATAATTGAGTAGTAAAGGAACAAGAAAGTTAGTAAAGGAAAAGAAAGTTTATTAATTTGCTGGCAAATAAGGAAATTGGCAGGCTCCCTTCTTAAAGTACCAATGTCCTCAAAATGATGGATTTTTCAATAATACCAGACAAAGGAATTGAGATTCTTAAGGCCCCAGGACACTTCTGACCAATATTCACCCTCCACCTGTCCCCAATGCACATAGCCCCTTGTGAGACACATCAGGACTTGCCTCAAAGCACATGGCCCCTCCTTTAAGAGCCCATGATCACTTGACCAGCCTTTAAAAAAAAAAAAAAAAGAGCCCATGATATCCCTTAGTGGAGAGACAGGTTTGAGGCAGCTTCTCCCAACAAGACGTCTGTCATATTAAAAATTCCTTTCTTCTATGGCAATCCTCCTCGTCTCAATAATTGGATTTTTACTGAACCTACACAGAAACTCCCTTTCAGTTTCAACAATAGTCTTTCTTGAATATTTCCAATGAGGAGAGTCATCATTGCACAAGTCAACCTTACTTCCTCACTAGATTGTTTCAGCTATATTATGAACCAAAATAAAATCTTAAGCCCCCTAGCTGAATGAATGGACCCCCTCTTGGCCAAGAGGCCCCAGAAATACCCTAAAGCTGAGTTGCTGACCGTGAGAACGGAGATCAGACATCCTCATCATGCCCTCATCCCTTCTTGGGCATATCCTTTGTAACTTACCAATAGGCCTAAGGCTATACGAGACAAAGCTTAAACCACACCTGCAGGACATCAATTTACTTAACAGATCACTTGAGTCGAGGTATATGTCTGCTATATGTCTGGTGGCTTGTCTCTGATTAACAGACTTCCTCAACCTAAAACATTTTAAGCAATTACACAAATCTTCATTTCTTTAACCAACTGCAAATCAAACAATCTTTAAACCTGTGTATAACCTGTAATGCCCCACTTCAAAATGTCCTGCCTTTTCTGGCCAAACCAATGGCAATGTATGCTTTCTGTGTATTGATTTATGACTTTACATATAATTTCTGTCTCCCTGAAATGTATAAAACCAAACTGTAACCCAACCACAGCAAGTCCACTTGCTTAAGGCTTCTTGGGTGTGACTCTCTAGGCCACCATCTCACATAGTCAGCTCAGAATATACCTCTTCAAACCATTTCACAGAGTTTGAGTTCTTTTCTATTGTCAATATATATAAAAATTAATCTGGCTCCCTTACCCTGAAACTTGCACCTCTTTTAGTGTTCCCATCTTTCCCTTCACACAGTTGAGCAAGTCAGCTTTGTTCCTTTACTACTCAATTATATCTCCATTCCAATATATCAGCAAGTCCTGTTGAATCTGTCCATTCCCACTGCCTCCATCATAAAATAAGATGATGATATCTTGTGCCTGGAGAATTATAATACTGCTTATTGGATTTGCCAAATATACTCTCCCTTGTCTTCGTTCTCTACCTGTTAGCCAGAGTTGTAATGCATAGTAATAATGCCACCCAACAATGACTTCCTGTTGTGCTCAGGACAAGGTTCCAAACCCTTAGCATGGTTTTCATACTGCACCATCTGGGCCCTTTCAGTGTCTTTAGCTTCATCTCTCACTGTACTCCTCCAAGGAATGTTCCAGTCACAGATGTTTTCTTCTAAAATGCCATACTCTTTCCTGCATTGCACGCATTATTCCTTCTGTGTAGAAATACTGTGTTCCATTCCTTAGCTAGTTTCTTCTCCATCCTGATCTCTTCTTTTACATATGTATTTATATGCATATATACATGCACATACGTAAACATATGTCACCTTTTGGGAGTTTTTCTTTTTTTTAAGACAGAGTCTCACTTTGTTTCCCAGGCTAGAGTGAGTGCCGTGGCGTCAGCCTAGCTCGCAGCAACCTCAAACTCCTGGGCTCAAGCAATCGTCCTGCCTCAGCCTCCCAAGTAGCTGGGACTACAGACATGCGCCACCATGCCTGGCTAATTTTTTCTATATATATATTAGTTGGCCCATTAATTTCTTTCTATTTTTATAGTAGAGACAGGGTCTCGCTCTTGCTCAGGCTGGTTTCGAACTCCTGACCTTGGGCAATCCGCCTGCCTCGGCCTCCCAGAGTGCTAGGATTACAGGTGTGAGCCACCACACTCGGTCCATATGTCACCTTTATTGAGATATAATTCCCATTCCATACAATTCACCCACTTCAAGTGTATAATTCAATGGTTTTTAGTATATTCACAGAGTGTTGAAACCATTACCACAGTCAATTTTTTAACACTCTCATCACCCAGAAAGAAACTCACTCTCCATTTCCCCCCAACTCCTCAGTCAGACCTAGGCAACCACTAACTGATCTGTCAGTACAGATTTGCCATGTAATATTTTTTTATGCATTTCTTCAATTAGGAGCTATACTGTGTTTGGTTGGTATATCTTTTAAGTTCTCTGCATTTTTTTCTCTCTCTTCTTTTCCCAGCAATATTTTTTAAAGGAGTAGGTTGTTTGTTCTGTAGTGTTTGCTACCTCTGGATTTTGTCAGTTACTTCCCTACAGTGTACTTAACATATTCCCTTATCCTCTGCATCTTCTGTAAATTGGTAGTAGGATCTAGATGTTTTATCAGATTCAAGTTTAATTTTTGGCAAGATTACTTCATAGGTGGCAGTGTTCTTTTTCATAAGAAGACACACAATAAATATATGCTTGTCTCTCTTTTTTATAATGTTAGCAGCCATTGATGAGTAATGCCTAGATCAATTCTTTCATTAGGAGTTTTATTTTTTATTTATTTATTTATTTTTTTTGAGACAGAGTCTCACTCTGTTGCCCAGTTTAGAGTGAGTGCCGTGGCGTCAGCCTAGCTCACAGCAACCTCAAACTCCTGGGCTCAAGCAATCCTGCTGCCTCAGCCTCCCAAGTAGCTGGGACTACAGGCATGTGCCACCATGCCCGGCTAATTTTTTTCTATATATATTAGTTGGCCAATTAATTTCTTTGTATTTATAGTAGAGATGGGGTCTCGCTCTTGCTCAGGCTGGTCTCGAACTCCTGAGCTCAAATGATCCGCCCGCCTCGGCCTCCCAGAGAGCTAGGATTACAGGAGTGAGCCACCGCGCCCGGACTCATTAGGAGTTTTAAATGGTGATGTAATTCTATCATTCTTCATTTGTTGTTTAGTGTAACCACCTTTCAAGGATCTTAGCTAGACCTTCTCAATAATTTGCTGCAGCTTCTACATCAGCACTTTCTGGTTCATCTTGCATTTTTATGTTCTAGAGATGGTTTAAACCTCATGAACCAACAACCTCTGCTAGCTTCCAACTCTTCTTCCAAAGCTTCCTCACCTCTCTCACCTCATAGAATTGAAGAGAGTTAGGGCCTTTCTCTGGATTAGGTTTTGGCTTAAGGGAAAATTGTGGCTGGTTTGATTTTCCAGCTACACCACTAAAACTTTCTGCATATCAGCAATTAGTCTGTTTTACTTTCTCATCATTTGGTGTGTTCACTAGAGTAGCATTTTCAATTTTCTTCAAGAACTTTTCCTTTGTGGCCACGCATGGTGGCTCACGCCTGTAATCCTAGCACTCTGGGAGGCCAAGGTGGGAGGATTGATTGAGGGCAGGAGTTTGAGGCCAGCTGAGCAAGAGTGGGACCCCGTCTCTAATTAAAAACAACAAAAACCTTTCCCTTTGCATTCGCAGCTTGGCTAACTGGTGTAAGAGGCCTAGTTTTCAGGCTATCTTGGCTTTTGACATGCCTTCCTCACTAAGTTTAATCATTTCTAGATTTTCTTTTCTTTATTTCTTTCTTTCTTTATTTTTTTGAGACAGGGTCTCATCTGTTGCCTAGGCTGGAGTGCAGTGGTGTGATCACAGCTCAATGCAACCTCCAACTCCTGGGTTCAAGTGATCCTCCCAATGCCCTTAAGCGTGTTTTCAATGTTGTTTGGCAGTTATACTACATTTTCCTGGTTAATTCATTCTTTTGCTCTCCTATATGACTATTTTCTGCCATCTCTTCTTTTCTCCCATCCAAGTACTAACCAGGCCCAACCCTGCTTAGCTTCTGAGATTGGGCGCGTTCAGGGTGGTACGGCCGTAGACTCTTCTCTCATACCCGCAATACCTCCTTCCCTACTCTCACCCTCAATTGATGGCTAACATAAAATATTACTACAAACATAGTGGCTTCAAACAATTCAAATTTATTATCTTACAGTCTGTAAGTAAGAAGTTGGACCCAGGTCTCCCTGGGCTAAATTCAAGGTGTAGGCAGGGCTGTGCCCTTTCCGGAGGCCCTAGGGAGAAGCCCTTTCTCCCTTTTAGAGGCCACCTGCACTCCTTGGCTCATGGTCCTCTCTTTCCATCTTCAAAGCCAGAAACATTGACCCTGTCCTCATTGCCACATGTTTCTCTGAGCCAGTCTTCTGCCTCCCTTTTCTACAGTTTTTTGTAACACCTTTACTGAAGATATAATTTACATACCATTGTTGGGGGTTATAAAATGATACCCCAAAATATGGCATGTTGACATGCTGAGCTGAAGCCTCAAGGTCCTTCTGACCTTCTTCCCGCCACAGCACAGGCTTTATCTGCCTAAGATGCAGAACCACTAGGGAGAACAAATGTTTTTTTCTTTTGCTCCCTTTAAGACCAAGAATATAACCTCACCTGAACAGACCCTTCACCATCTAAGAGAACTATTTACATGTTAAGCTCTGTTCTGGATCCATTCATTGTCCTTAGTAATCCTTTGTTGCCCTTCAACAGAATTCCTCTTCTGCCCCTCCCATAACCTGTTTTGCTTGGATGGTGGATCCGCTTCTGAAGTGCCCTGCGGTGGACGGGCCCTCTGTGATTCTCCTCTGTGCACTTTAGATAAGTCTGTGTGACTTTTCTCCAATTACTCTGCCTTTTGTCAGTTGAATGTTCAGTGAACCTTCAAGAAGGTGAAGGGGAAGCTTCTCCTTGGCCCCTATACCGTACAATTCATGCATTTAAAGTGACAATTCAATGTCATTAGCATTATACATCCACGAAGTCGTGCAACCATCCCCAGCACCGAGTCTAGAATATTTTCTTTTTTTTTTTCTGATTAAAAAATAAAATTTATTTTAAAAAAGAGTTTTTTCGATTAAAAAATAAAATTTATTTTAAAAAAGTTTTTTTGATTAAAAGATAAAATTTATTTAAAAAAGAGTTTTTATTTTCGATTAAAAAATAAAATTTATTTAAAAAAAGAAAGTTTTTTTTTTTCCGATTAAAAAATAATGTGTCTAGAATATTTTCGTCATCCCCAGGAAACCTTTCGCCCTTTAGCAGTTACCCTTCATTCTCTCCTCTTGTTCATCCCCAACCCCTGGTAACCACTAATCTGCTTTCTGTCTCTATGGATTTTCCTATTCTGGACATTTCATATAAATGGAATCATATACTGTATGTCCTTTGTCCCTGGCTTTTTTACTTGGCATGTTTTCAAGGTTCATCCACATTGTAGCATGTATCTGCTCTTCATTCCCGTCACGTGATTACATTGGGCCTTGCCAGATAATCCAGCAAAACCGCCCCATCTCCAGGTCCTTACCCTGACTCACATCTGCAAAGTCCCTTTGGACACGTAAGGTAACATATTCATAGGTTCCAGGGTTTAGGACACGGACATGCTGGGGGGTCGTTACTCTGTTTACCACAAGGAATATCCTTCCTATTTCAGAGAGAAAGCAAAGTTGTCAGAAGAGAATTCTGGCCGGACATGGTGGTGTTTATCTGTAGTCCTAGCTACTTGGGAAGCTGATGCAAGAGGCTCTCTTGAGCCCAGGAATTTGAAGCCAGCCTGGGCAACATAGCAAGACCCTGTCTCCAAAGAAACACAATTTAAAAAAAAATTTTAAAGTACTGATTTATTAAAATGCATTGCTAGAAAATAAAGTTAAGTTTTAGGTTGGGGGAAATTTATATTTAAAAAAGGGAATTTTGACAAACTCTCTATAGCCACCTCCCCATCCCTCAGCTTGTGGGTCCACATCCTCTGCCTCCGTCCTGCCAGGATGGTTGAGATTCTCATTTTCCCAGCTCTGCCTGGAGAGAGGCTCCTTTTTTTTCTTCTGGGAAAGGCCACACTGCCACTCAGCCCCGGCCCCTCTCGCTTACTTAGTGGCACCGCTGGAGCTATTCTTCCCCTCTCTTCTTCCCTCTGGGGTCACTCCAATAGGCATAAAATAACTTGTCATTTCATTCTTCTTAAAACAAAATCTCTTCTTTACCCCTCTTCTCTTTCCTGCTACTACCTCATTTCTTTGCCCCCCCACAACAAAACTGACTGAAAGATTCGTCTATATTGTTTTCAATTCTTCTTTCTTCCTCCCTCCCTCCATCCCTCCCTTCCTCCCTCTAGTCTTTCTTTTCTTTTCTTTCTTCTTTTGAGACAGCTGCTTTAAGGCCCAGGGTGGAGTGCAGTGGTGTCATCATAGCTCATTGCTACCTGGGCTCAAGCGATCCTCCTGCCTCAGCCTCCAAAGTAGCTGGGACTATAGTCATATGCCACTGTGCCCAGATATTTTTTTTTTTATTTTTCATAGAGACAGATTTTTTGTTTTGTTTTGTTTTTATGTTTTCAGGCTGATCTCAAGGGAATCTTTTGCCTTTCGAAGTGCTAGGATTATGGGTATGAGCCACCTGACAGGCCCATCCTTCTTTTTCTTTTCTTTTCTTTTTTTTGCCTTTCTCCACATGTTCTAACTATTCTTCTTTTTCAATTCTCTTTTTATTGTGGTTAAATATGCATATCATAGAATTCATGGCTTTAACCCCTCTTTCTTTTCTTTTCTTTTTTTACTTGAATCACCTTTCAAGAAAAAAATACATTTTGTTACAGTTTTAACCATTTCTAAGTGTACAATTCAGCGGCACAAGTACATTCACCATGTTGTGCAATCATCACCACTATCCATTTCTAGAACGTTTTCATCATCCCGAAAAGAAATTCAATACTCATTTAATAGCTTCCATTCTGTCCCCCGCCCCAGCCCCTGGTAAGCATGGTCTACTTCCTGTCTGTATGAATTTGACTACTATAAGTACCTCATATAAGTGGAATCCTTTTGTCCTTTGTGTCTTATTTCACATAACGTAATGTTTTCATGGTTCATCTTTGTTGTAGCATAAGTCAGAATTTCCTTCCTTTCAATGGCTGAGCAATATCCCATGGTATGCACATAGCATGTTGTGTTTATCCATTCTTCTGTTGATGGACCCTTGGGTTGTTTCCACCCTTGGGCTATTGTAAATAATATTGCCATTAACATTTGCACACAAGTATCTATTGAGTCAGTTCTCTTAAATCCACTTAAGTTAGGCATTCCCTCTCATTGCTCAACCCAAACTGTCTTGTCAGGGTTACCGATGAGCTCTGAGTTGCTATAGCCAATGGTCAGTTCTCATTTTATATAATTTAGTGCCATTTGACTGAGTTGATCATTACCTCCTCCTTGAAATCTCTTCTTCAGTTAACATCCAGGACACTACTACATACTTCCAATTTTCCTCCTATCTCACTGGCCACTCTTTCCTAGTCTCCTTTGCTAATCATCCTCAATCCCCTTGCCCCACCCTCACCAACTCCGTCTCTGGACCTATTCTCTTTACTATCTGCACTTACTCCCTTAGTGATATCATCCAATATTATATCCAACTATCTATGTGACGTCTTCCCTTGGATATTAGGTGGGCATCTTACATTTAACATGTCCAAAACTAAATTCCTTCTCAACCCTATCCTCCCCATCAAAATCTACTCCTCTCAGTTTTTCTGAACTAATTTGACAAGATTCTTCTAGTTGCTTAGGTAAAAGTCCTGGAATCATCTTTGATTCCTCAATTTCTCTCCCACCCTATATCCAGTCTATTAGCATATACTGTCGGCACTTTCTGCAGAATATATATAGAATCTGACCATTTCTCTCCACCTTAACTGGTACCGCCTTGAGGCAAGTCATCAATATCTGTTTCTTGGACTATCTCCACAGCCTTCTAACTAGTCTCTGAGTCTGCTCTTGCCTCTCTGCAGTCAATACTCAACAAAACAGAATGATGTCATTAAAATGTAGCTTCTCATGTCACTTCTGTCAGCCAAGAAGAGGCAAAACACCAGACTGCAAAGGAGTAAAAAGATTTGGCTAAAGCCCGAATTGTGTCTGGAGGAGAGGAAGAAGAGTAGGAATTTTTACCAGGATGCTGAGGGTAATTATACAAGTTGTTTTTAAAGAATTATCACTGGTGGAGGCGGCTGGCTGAGTACATGAGTCCATAGTTCATTGGTCGTTGCTGCTGAGGAGTTGCCTCACTGGCGCCACTCAGCTAGTTTCCAGTATCTCGTGGGGGTCTGGCCTAGTTCTAAGGTTCAAGGCAAGTCCCTGGTTTCTATTTTTGCAACGTTGCAGGTTGTGTGGGTAGTACTTCTTAGAACGGCTTTCCAACTCTTTTTTGAGCTCTGAACTACAGTGACAGCATTTGTATATCACATTTCATGTTCCCTGTTTTTGATGAAGAGCTGACATGAAGAAGCACTGCTGATCAATTATCAGTTGGTTGGCCTCAGATTTGTTATCTATTTCCCTAGAAACACGTGTTTCTAGAGTGCCCCGGCCCATGGAGGGGAGTTGTCGAAAGTCAATGTGCATCCAAGGTTTCAGAGATTGGTCACATTTGGATAATAAGAGATCCATTTTAAAAAGGAGGCCCACATTAGTCTATAGCAATTAGCTGTACGTCATGAGAGGCATGTTTTGATTAATTATGTCTAAAGGTCATCTTGAGTCTTCTAAAATAGATAATGAGATTAGCTGGGCATTGTGGCTCACACCTGTAATTCCAGCATTTAGGGGGCCCAGGCAGAGGCTTGCTTGAGCCCAGGAGTTGGAAACTAGCCTGGGCAACATAGCGAGACCCTGTCACAAAAAATAATACAATAAAATAAATAAAATTGGCCAGGTGTGGTGGCCCATGCCTGTGGTCCTAGCTAATCAGGAGGCTGAGGTGGGTGGGGGGGAGATTACTTGAGCTCCCAGGAGTTCAAGGTTGCAGTTAGCTGCAATTGCACTACTGTACGCCAGCCTGGGTGACTGGGGGAGACCCTGTCTAAAAATAAATAAATAAATAAGATTTCAGGAGTGGATAGAAGGAACTGTGTTTCTTTTTTTTGAGACAGAGTCTCACTTTATTGCCCAGGCTAGAGTGAGTGCCATGGCGTCAGCCTAGCTCACAGCAACCTCAAACTCCTGGGCTCAAGCAATCCTGCTGCCTCAGCCTCCCAAGTAGCTGGGACTACAGACATGTGCCACCATGCCCGGCTAATTTTATATATATATATTAGTTGGCCAATTAATTTCTTTCTGTTTATAGTAGAGATGGGGTCTCGCTCTTGCTCAGGCTGGTCTCGAACTCCTGAGCTCAAACGATCCACCCACCTCGGCCTCCCAGAGAGCTAGGATTAACAGGCTTGAGCCACTGCGACCGGCCGGAACTGTGTTTCTTTTGGCAAGAAGTCTTCTTGGTCACGGTTGGGCGGTGGCTCACGCCTGTAATCCTAGCACTCTGGGAGGCTGAGGCGGGTGGATTGCTCGAGGTCAGGAGTTGGAAAACAGCAATAGCGAGACCCCGTCTCTACTATAAATAGAAAGAAATTAATTGGCCAACTAATATATATAGAAAAAATTAGCCAGGCATGGTGGCACATGCCTGTAGTCCCAGCTACTTGGGAGGCTGAGGCAGCAGGATTGCTTGAGCCCAGGAGTTGAAGGTTGCTGCACTCACCCTAGCCTGGGTAACACAGCGAGACTCTGTCTCAAAAAAAAAAAAAAAGAAGTCTTCTTGGTCAGACAGGAAAATTCTAGAGAGAGCCCCTCCCTGCCCTTGGATGAGCAGAAACTAAACAAGGATAGAGGGACCTTCTTTCTGAGGCTTATCAATTTTCAAAAGCATTCAACATGCTAACATGCCATATTTTGGGGGAATCACATTCTGCACCTCAACATTCCCATTGGAAATTTCCCTAGAAGTTTTATTTTTTTATTTTATTTTATTTTTTTTTGAAACAGAGTCTCGCTTTGTTGCCCAGGCTAGAGTGAGTGCCGTGGCATCTGCCTAGCTCACACCAACCTCAAACTCCTGGGCTCGAGCAATCCTGCTGCCTCAGCCTCCCGAGTAGCTGGGACTACAGGCATGCGCCACCATGCCCGGCTAATTTTTTTATATATATATTAGTTGGCCAATTAATTTCTTTCTATTTTTATAGTAGAGACGAGGTCTCACTCAGGCTGGTTTTGAACTCCTGACCTTGAGCAATCTGCCCGCCTCGGCCTCCCAGAGTGCTAGGATTACAGGCGTGAGCCACCGCGCCCGGCTCCCTAGAAGTTTTAAATACAAAAAGCTGAGTTGGTGGCTGTGGACAGAAAAATCAAGTTAATAGCTTAGTGGCAAAGGATCCTGTTAAACTAATCTTTTATTTCTGAGAAAAGGCCAGTTCAATTAAATAGCTGTGTCTCACTCATTTTAGGAGGTGGTGTTGCAGACAGGCTCTTAAACACAAGGAACACAAAGGCTAATGTTTGGAATAGTCATAAGCTAGTTTCTATATCAGTTGGAGGGCAGTCAGTTGAGGTGTCTAGATGCTAGACTCAAAGCACCCTCAGTCAAAGTGAAGTAAGCAGTGTCAATCTGACAGATTTTTCTTATCTGTGGTTTGTATGTCACAGGGCTGTTTATATACAAGCTTCAGCTTGCAGGGTTTCAGGGAAAAAGTAGTAGCAATTTCAGTGAGTCCAAGTCAGAAGAATGGAAGAAAAATTTGGAAATGTTAGTTTGGAGACTGGTAGCTTGGAACAAGTTCAAGATTCAGTACAAATTCTAGGCAAATAATAAAAACTCAAAAACAACGGTCAGTGCTAGAATGTAATAACAGGTGTATTACAGTTTCTTCTGAAACACAATTTTTCTCTCTCTAGTCCCTCATCTCTATGAAAAATAAATTATAATTTGTAGAATAATTTTAGTCTATTATACTTGGCCTGATTATTTGCAAAAAGGACATCAAGAATAGTGATTGGTCATATAGGGTTTTTTAAAAATGGCTTTGCTGGATCTTTTAAAATAGGGAATCTCATTTTTTATACTTTAAAAAGTCTCTGAAGGATAGGAAGTTAAGCCAAGGATTCACCATCAGACCGTACCTGTAATACCTGTACAAACAGGGTGCATTCGTTTCTTCTTGAGGTCCCTCAAATATCTTGAGGTTCCTGAGCCTGTCAGAAAGTGGGATTCTTTACTTACCGCAAGGTCAGGGATCCTGTTAGGCAGCAGTCCCCAACCTTTTTGGCAGCAGGGACTGGCTTCATGGAAGACAATTTTTCCATGGACCAGAGGGGGCGGGGGGATGGTTTGGGGACGATTCAAGTGCATTACATTTATTGTGCATTTTATTTCTATTATTATTACATTGTAATATATAATGAAATAATTATGTAACTCACCATAATGCAGAATCAGTGGGAGCCCTGAGCTTGTTTTCCTGCAACTAGACGGTCCCATCTGGGGGTGATGGGAGATAGTGACTGTAAATAGAGACGAAACTTCACTCACTGGCCCACTACTTACCTCCTGCTGTGCGGCCAGGTTCCTAACAGGCCACAGACCAGTATTGGTTCTTGACCCAGAGGTTGGGGACCATAGCTGTAAGGGAATCATGTAGACAAGGTAGCAGGGCAATCTTTTTCCAGGTCTGCTGGCTTTAAAGTTAACCTCAATTCCTCAAAGCAGCCTGGTCATATATGAAAATATGACATTCCAGTCAAAGCCTTGGTGAAATAACCAGTGTTTCCAATTGTGTCCTGTTACAGATTCTTATTGAACTCATACAAATAACTATATTGCCATAAAATAAGAACACTCATGAATAGCTTCTGAATTCTAGAGAAATCAGAGAGCAAGGTAAATGTTTGAATTTTGCTCACAAAAGTATACTTTACCCAATTGATGTAAGCTATAAGTAGTTTAAGAGGAAAAAAATGCTTTTCTTAACTCTGAAAAACAAAATATAAAAAGAATCAGCCATGTTTCAAGCAAACAAGTCATAAAAATAATTTCAGTCCTTTATCAGTTTAGTACCATATAATTAATTCTTGTTCTGCCTGATGTTAGGTTAGCAATTTTGTAAGTCCAATTTTTTGTCTCTAAGCCTTAGTTTGTCTACAACAGTTTTCTTCCACTGGATTTTTAAAAAATTGTTTTACCCAATCCACTGAATAATCTCAAAGCCATAAGCAGAGGTCTGTATTTCAGAGTACCTGTTAGAATATTTTCCATGAACCTCCTTGAAGATACAACATCTTAGGATTTCGAAAGAGGTTTTTTGGGGAAAAAAAGCATCAGAATAAAGTGCTTTACTAAGACATATCAGATTTTTAGGACTCTCATACAGTTTCAGAACATATATTAACATATTTATGCAAATATAACTCAAAGAAAATTAAAAACCATTTCTCATTTGACAATGCTTCCTATATGATTTTGACAGACCAAATAAGCCTAATTTGTCTTTCTTGGAGTTCCAGGGGCTCTTTTTGGAATGTCTGAAAGTTAGTTCAAGATCAAAAAGACAGTTTAGAGTTTGAAATTTGATTTTAGGTAGTTTGTCAAATATCAAAGTTTTATTTTATTTTTTTGTTATTTTTAATTAATTAATTAATTTATTTATGTATTTATTTTGAGACAGGGTCTCACTCTGTTTCCCGGGCTAGAGTGCTATGGCAATAGCCTAGCTCACAGCAACCTCCAACTCCTGGGCTCAAGCAATCCTTCTGCCTCAGCCTCCCAAGTAGCTGGGACTACAGGCATGCGTCACCATGCCCAGCTAATTTTTTCTATATATTTTTTAGTTGTCCAGCTAATTTCTTTCTATTTTTTTTTTTTTTTTAGTAGAGACGGGGTCTTGCTCTTGCTCAGGCTGGTCTCAAACTCCGGAGCTGAAACGATCCGCCTGCCTCAGCCTCCCAGAGTGCTAGGATTACAGGCATGAGCCACCGCACCTGGCCAAGTCACATGAATTTGAAAAGCATTTGGGCTAGTTTTTAAATTTATGAATATTCATTTATTTATAGGTCAATTTAGTACCATATAGCATGTATACATATATACATACAAATACAGACAAACACAAGGATTATGTAAATTTGATTTTAAAATTTTAGCATGAGACAGGTAAAACTCACTAATTTAAAGGGGATCACACAAATAATCCAACAAATTTTTTAATAAAAAATTGTTTTTGATACATAATATTTGTATAGGCTGGTCTCGGTGGCTCACCCTTGTAATCCCAGCACTTCAGAAGGCTGAAGGGGGAGGATCATTTGGAGCCAGGTAAAACTCACTGGTTTAAAGGGGGCAGTTGGATTCAGTTCTGCCTCTGTAAATGGAACAAGTTAAAGTTTATATGGCCCACATAGGTGAAGACCTTACTGAGTTTTAGAGAAAACAGTGTAAGAAATTTATACCTTAAAGCACAAAGAAAGAATTTAAACATTTTCAAGAAATTTGGAGGCTGGGCATGGTGGCTCACGCCTGTAATCCTAGCACTCTGGGAGACCGAGGCGGATGGATTGCTCGAGCTCAGGAGTTCAAAACCAGCCTGAGCAAGAGCCAGACCCTGTCTCTACTATAAATAGAAAGAAATTAATTGGCCAACTAACATATATATATATATATATATAAATTAGCCGGGCAT
Source organism: Mirza zaza (assembly GCA_008750895.1). Lineage (NCBI taxonomy): Eukaryota > Metazoa > Chordata > Mammalia > Primates > Cheirogaleidae > Mirza > Mirza zaza. Next base: position 30,729 of record VSMD01027917.1, on the reverse strand, counting down.
GGTGACGCATGCCTGTAGTCCCAGCTGCTTGGGAGGCTGAGGCAGTAGGATCGCTTGAGCCCAGGAGTTTGAGGTTGCTGTGAGCTAGGCTGATGCCACGGCACTCACTCTAGCCTGGGCAACAAAGTGAGACTCTGTCTCAAAAAACAAAAAGAAAAGAAAACAAAAAGTTTGGGTGTGTTAGAGGATGATTATAAGTAGATGCCATGTTAATACGAAATTATAGGTATTTGCAACAGTGTTTTTTAAGGAAACATACAGATGAGGTTAGAAAAAATTCAAAAACCTTTTTAAATTAACCGGTTGAATGCCAGAAAGTTGCATGTTGGAGACCAATCTATTTAGACATGTGGCTTCTAATTTAGCCTCTGTTTCCATCTGGACAACTGGGCTCAGGGCAAAGCCCGTTAACAACCCCTGACAAACAAGGCTAACAGAGCATTTGAGCTTTCCAGGGCCTAACACTTACATATGTGAAAAGCAGGCACAGATGGAAGAAACAGCATCTAGAGTCTCAGAAATCAAGGATTTCATTTTTACCCTGAATCCTGGGTCCCCCAAAAGAGGGAAACGCCATGGGACCCAGCTGCACAGCACTTCCACAGTGCGCCTCGCCGCAGGGGTGGACGTTCTGTGGGACCCAATCAGCCCACTCTGTGGTCAGCCCATCCCCACAGGAGTCTTAACTCTTTGGGGCAAATCTCCCTATAGCCCGCAAATGTCCGAACCTCATTTTTAAAAAATTTAAACATGGAAAGAAATGAGTTGCCGCCTGCAGTAATAACCACCCACTATAAACAACTGCTGCCGGCCACCTCCCAAACTGCAGGCCTCACTACTGACCCACCGGCCATCCCACACACAAAGGTCGAGTTTTCTCCCACAGTACCAAGTGATCCTCAGTACCCCCCAAAGCCAGGGAGATCAGCGAATTCAATGCAAAAAAGAGCAGAGCTTTAGACGTGAGAGGAAACTGCCCATGACTCTTGGGGCTCCAGGAGGAAAACAGAAGACCCCAAAAGGGTGTGTTTGGTGCCTTCTTGTGTTCCTCAAGGGGTTTCAGGGCCACTGGAAGTCCCCTCTAGATTTCTTCATGTGGAATCAAATGTGGAAAAGAGGTAGGAGTAGGAGTGGAAGGAAATGAAAGAACAAGCCTTATAGGAGCCAAGTTGGAGATTTTAAGCTTTCCAGAAATGTCAATGAAATTTTACTTTTTTTTTTTAAGCACAAAATCACGTTAACAAGAAAGGAAGCAAATAAAGGGACCAAACATAATTAAAAAGGTGATTTAGTCAACTGAAAATAATTCCTAGAAACAGAATCCCAAAGGGAAAAGCAGAATGAACTTGGGAAAAACAAAAAACTACAGCCGGAATATCAGCCTTTAATTAAGCTGACTTTTGACTATAGAGCTCATTTAAAAAATCTCTTCAAATCTCTTATTATTGGATATTAGCCACAATAAACAGCCAATATTTCTGCCTTTTGAATTTTTTTTTTTTTTTGCAAAGGTACTTTTCAGATGACTCACCAGAAACAAAAACTAACTCAATCAAGGCTATGATTTAAGCAAGGATGCATGAGGAGTTTCCAAACAGGTGCAAAGCAGTCCTCACAAGTTTGAGACCCATCACAGAGAAAGGTCAAAGAACGGAAAGATTTGCTGGCTGCAAACGAGGTATGACCCACGTTTCTGTCTGGCCATATTTGCTAGGTCTCAGATTTTCAGCTGACCAGTTACACACCAACTCCAACCATCCTGTGTGTGCCTCACATAACAGATTAAAAAGGGACAGTTGGTAAGATAGGAAATCAAAAGCTGTCCGTAGAAGGGAAAAGAATCAATAACAAATGAGTATCCCAAAAAGTTAAGGTCACACAAATTTTTTAACAAAAAAAATTTTTTTGATACATAATACTTGCATAGGCTGGTCTCAGTAGCTCGCCCCTGTAATTCTAGCACTTTGGGAGGCTGAGGGGGAAGAATCACTTGGAGCCAGGAGTTCAAGACCAGCCTGCAACATATTGAGACCCCATCTCTAAAAAAATAAAAATAAAAAAAGTGTACATATTTATGGGGATGTGATATTTTGTTACATGCACAGAATGTATAATGATCGAGTCAGCGTATTTTGGGTATCCGTCTCCTCTAGTACCATTTCTATGTGTTTGGAACATTTCAAGCCTTCTGTTCTGTTTTGAAATACACAATACATTATTGTTTGTTTCTTTCTTTCTTTTTTATTTTTGAGACAGAGTCTCACTCTGTTGCTTGGGCTAGAGTGAGTGCCGTGGCGTCAGCCTAGCTCACAGCAACCTCAAACTCCCGGGCTCAAGCAATCCTGCTGCCTCAGTGGCCAGAGTAGCTGGGACTACAGGCATGCGCCACCATGCCGGCTAATTGTTTTTATATATTTTTATTTTTTTCTTTTCTTTTCTTTTTTTTTTTCTTTTTTTTTTTAAGACTAGTCAAGTGCAGTAGTGAGGAGGGGGGGAAAGTAGTAGAACAAGGAGTTCAATCTGTAACTGACTGTGAACAATCACGTGAGATAACTCACTACCTTCGGACCAGCCTATATATTTTTAGTTGTCCAATTAATTTCTTGCTATTTTTAGTGGAGATGGGGTCTCGCTCTTGCTCAGGCTGGTCTCAAAGTTCTAACTGGAGTGATCCTCCCGCTTTGGCCTCCCAGAGAGTAGGATTACAGGTGTGAGCAACCTCACCCGGCCCACAATACATTATTTTTAACTATAGTCTTCCTGCTCTGCTGTGGAACATTAGAACTTATTTCTTCTATCTAACTGTATGTTTGTATTAATTAGCCAACCTCTATTCACTCCTCCAAACCCCTTCCCAGTCTCTGGTAACTATCCTAGTTGCTACCTCTGAGAGATCAGCTTTTTAGTTTTTACTTATGAGTGGGACCGTGTGTTATTTGTCTTTCTGTTATTTTATTGAACATAATGACCTCCAGTTCTATCCATGTTGCTGCAAATGACAGGATTTAATTCTTTTTATGGCTAAATAGTATTCTATTGCGTATATATACCACATTTTCTTTATTCATTTATTCCATATCTTTGTTATTGTGACTACTGCCACCATGAACATGGAGGACAGGTATCTCCCCCTCCTTTTTTTTGAGACAGAGTCTTGCTCTGTCACCCAGGCTAGAGTGCCGTGACATCAGCCTTGCTCACAGCAACCTCAAACTCCTGGGATCAAGCAATCTTCCTGCCTCAGCCTCCAAGTAGCTAGGACTACAGGCATGCGCCACCATGCCCGGCTAATCTTTTCTATTTTTAGTAGAGACGGGGCCTAGTTCTTATTCCATCTGGTCTAGAACTCCTGATCTCAAGCGATCCTCCCACCTCAGCCTCCCAGAGTGCTAAGATTACAGGTATGAGCCACTGTGCCCAGCCAAGGTATTCCTTTGATATGCCAATTTCCTTTCTTCTGGATAAATACCCAGTAGAGGGATTGGTGGATTGTATGGTAGTTTTATTTTTAGTGTTTTTATAAATCTCCATGCTGTTTTCCATAATGGCTGTACTAATTTACATTCCCACCAACAGTGTATAAGAGTTCCCTTTTCCATATCCTTACCAGCATCTGTTATTTTTTGTCTTTTTTTTGTTTCATTTGGGATCTTCAGACCATGTCCCATTGTCTTTCTAATAATTGCCATTCTAACTAGGATAAGACGATATGTCATTGTCCTTTCAATTTGCATTTCCCTGATGATTAATGATGTGATGTTGAACATTTTTTCATACACCTGTTGGCTATTTGTATGTCCTTTCTTTTTTTTTTTTGAGACAGAGTCTCTCTTTGTTGTCCAGGCTAGAGTGAGTGCCGTGGCGTCAGCCTAGCTCACAGCAACCTCAAACTTCTGGGCTCAAGCAATCCTCCTGCCTCAGCCTCCCAAGTAGCTGGGACTACAGGCATGCGCCACAATGCCCGGCTAATTTTTTCCTCTATATATTAGTTGGCCTGTATGTCCTTTCTTGAGGATGTTTATTCTTGTCCTTTGATCTCAAACCATTTTATTTTTCTATTTCATGCTGTCTCATTTATTCAAGCTGGTAATTTTCATATTTCTTTTATAAACTTTTTTTTCCCTAATTTCAGCATATTATGGGAGTACAAATGTTTAGGTTACATATATTGCCCTTTCCCACCCCAGTCAGAACTTCAAGTGTGTCCATCCTCCAGATGGTGCGAATTGCACCTATTTTGTATGTATATACCCATCCCCTCTGCCCCCCTTCCATCTGCCCAACACCTGATAAATGTTATACCTATATGTGCACTTAGGTGTTGATCAGTGAAACCAATTTGCTGGTGAGTATATGTGGTGCTTATTTTTCCATTCTTGGGATACTTCACTTAGTAGAGTGGGTTCCAGCTCTATCCAGGAAAATACAAGAAGTGCTATATCACCATTGTTTGTTATAGCTGAATAGTACTCCATGGTATACATATTCCACATTTTATTAATCCACTCATGAATTGATGGGCACTTGGGTTGTTTCCACATCTTTGCAATTGTGAATTGTGCTGCCATAAAGATTCAAGTGCAGACATTTTTTTTTAATAGAATGTGTCTTTTGTTTTTTGGGTAGATGCCCAGTAAAGAGATTGCTGGATCAAATGGTAGATCTACTTGTATCTCTTTGAGGTATCTCCATATTGCTTTCCACAGAGGTTGCACTAGTTTGCAGTCCCACCAGCAGTGTATAAGTGTTCTTATCTCTCTGCATCCATGCCAACATTTATTGTTTTGGGACTTTTTGATAAAGGCCATTCTCACTGGAGATAAGTGATATCTCATTGTGGTTTTGATTTGCATTTCCCTAATGATTAGAGATGTTGAGCATTTTTTCGTGTTTGTTGGCCATTATTCTGTTTTCTTTTGAAAAGTTTCTGTTCATGTCCTTTGCCCACTTTTTGATAGGGGTGTTTGATTTTTTTCTTGCAGATTTCCCTGAGTTCTAAATAGATTCTAGTTATCAGCCCTTTATTGGATGTGTAGCATGTGAATATTTTCTCCCATTCTGTAGGTTGTTTGTTTACTCTTGTGATAGTTTCTTAGGCTGTGCAGAAACTTTTTAATTTGATCAGGTCCCATTTATTTATTTTTGTTATTTCTGTGATTGACTTTGGGGTCTTCGTCATAAGTTCTTTGCCTAGGCCAATGTCTAGAAGAGTATTTCCAACATTTTACTCTATAATTCTTATAGTTTCATGCCTTAGGTTTAAGTCTGTTATGCATTGTGAGTTGATTTTTGTGAGAGGTGAAAGGTGTGGATCCTGTTTCAGTCTTCTACATGTGGCTATCCAGTTTACCCAGCACCATTTATTGAATAAGGATTCTTTTCCCCAGTGTATGTTTTTATCTGCTTTGTCAAAGATTAGATGGCTATATGAGGCTGGTTTTGTACCTGGGTTCTCAGTTCTGTTCCATAGGTCTATGTCTCCGTTCTTGTGCCAGTCCCATACTGTTTTTTTTTTTTTTAAATCTTATAATTAGCTACTATTTATTTATTTATTTATTTTTATTTCAGCATGTTATGGGCAGCATTATTTTTATTTCAGCATTATATTATGTTAATATGTTAACATATTAACAAATGTTAAGGTTACATATATTGCCCATGTCCCCTCTCCCTCCTCGAGTCAGAATCCCCCATACTGTTTTAATTACTATAGCCTTGTAGTATAGTTTGAAGCCTGGTAAATTGATGCCGCCCATTTTATTCTTTTTGTCTAGGATTGTTTTTGTTATATGTGGTCTTCTCTGGTTCCATACAAAGCATAAAATTATTTTTTCTATATCTGTGAAAAATGTTGTTGGTATTTTAATAGGGATTGCATTGAATCTGTAGATCACTTTGGGTAATATAGACATTTTAACAATGTTGATTCTGCCCACACATGAGCATGGTATGATCAAACCAATTTTTGATAAGTGTTTCTCCTCCTCAAGTTAAAGGATTTACATCTGCAGGAACTGATTCCCTGACTGGGAATAGAACCTGGGCCACGATAATGGAAGCGACAAATCCAAACCATCAGGGTGGATCATCTTTGCCTTTTTTTTTTTTTTTTTTGTAAATCATGCAGGGAATGCAAAGTAGGCAGTTTGAGCATACAAAGGATTTGACTTTGTTTTAGATCATATTTTTTTTCTCTTTAATTTTGTCAAAAGAATTTCTAAGGCTGGTCATAACACTATTGTGTGTCTTTATTTTTTTAAATTTGAACCTCCCATAAACGCAAATAAGGTAGTAGTTTAGAATGAGAGCTCTCTAAAACATTTATTTATTTATTTATTTGGCCAAACATAGGCTTTTTTTTTTTTTTTTTTTTTGAGACAGAGTCTCACTCTGTTGCCTGGGCTAGGGCTAGAGTGCCATGACTTCAGCCTAGCTCATAGCTAATTAATTAGACAGCAATAAAGCTGTTTAAAAAAAGAGCCCTTGCCCCAAGTTATCAGTGTTTCCCTGTCCCTCTTGTCTGTCTCTTACTTGCCACCTTATGCACAGTCATCAAGCTCTGGCCATTCTACTTCCTGAATGTCTCCCCAAATCCTCAGATTTCTTCTGGTTCCTTACTATAGGCCTCCAGCCTTGCCCCACACCTGCCCTGCAAGGCTGGTCGCCCCTCTGTGCACACAACTGCGGGCTTCCCGCAGCTGGCAGCAGGCTAAACTCAGTGCCCTACTCTGCCCACACACCTAAACCTCAAGGTGCCACTCAGCATCCCTGGGAACAAGCAGGGCCTTCGCCTCCTCTGCGTCGGCCATCCCTCCCCTACCCCAACCCTGTTCCATCCCATCAGGCCTCCAAAGCCCAACTCACACACCTAGGGCATCAGGCCATTGCTGCTGGCACCAGCTCAGAGCCCCAAAAGGAGGACCTACTACACAGCACACAGGTATCGACCAATTTCATCATTTATACATTGACTGAAATTATTGGCTCCTGGAAGCTCACCAGTGAGAAAGAGCCTGAATTTGCTCCTTGGCCAGCAGAGGGTGGGAGGCTTCCTGGGCGGAGGAGAGCAGAGTGGGAGGGTCAAGACATGCCCAATGGCAAAAGAGTAGGAGGCCATGCTAAGGCAGGTGCTCTTCCCCTCTGAGAATTCAGAACAATATATAAAAGCATCTACAATTTTTGTGCAAATTCTGGGGTTCAAGCAACCCATCTCAGGACTTGGCCATGGGGGGAAAGGGGACCTCCCTCTGACCTAAGGGGTGAATTCTGCCCACTTGTCTGAGGGCAAGACCTTGCTTCAAGTCCTTTAGCCTTGGGGGTGCCAGTGTGGGAGTGAGGAGATGGATTTGAACTTCATGGGGATGGAAGGATGGAGCCCCAAGAAGGACCCTCTCTGTGTGTTCTATAGACACTCCCTGTGTGTTCTATAGACCCTCCAGGGTCTCTTGCCATCTTCAGGCTCCCCAAGACCCACTACAGCCCCTCAGGGCCTCTGGGACCCCCAGACTCCCTCAGCCTCCCACACTCAGGCTCTCAGGTTCACCTGAGCCCTCCACTCATAGCCTCCCCCAGTCTTCACCCCTCCCAGGTCCACTCAACATGCACCCAGGACCACACTGAGCCACCTCAGGATTTTTCAGTGCCCCCCCCCTAGGAAGGCTTGGGCCTTAGCCTCCTCTTCAGAGACCCCAAGATACCCTCAACACCTCAGACTGCCCATGGCCCCTGCTCAGGCCCTCTCTGCCACCCAGATCCTTTGGCACACCCTGTTCCCCTGGTTCCATCATGGTGGGAGCCCCTCGGTTTCCCTTCAGATCTCCAGGATCCTCAGGTCCCTAGGGCCCACCACAGACGCCTCGAGGTCCTGGGGCACCCAGGCCCCCTTCAGCCACTGCCTCAGCAGCTCTCGGTTCTCCTAGGACCCTACCGCCCATAAAGTCCTCAGTCCCTGCAAAAGACCCTTGAGATGGCCAGGCCTCTCCCCAGCCCTTCAGGACCCCCAAGACACCCCATAGGTCCCTGGGCACCGGAACAGGTGCGGGCCCACTCTGCGAGCCACACCTCACCTGTTCAGGGGTTTCCGGGCCTAGCCCAGGCCCAAGGCGCCACCGCTGGACTCCCCCACCTTCCTGCTGTGCTTCAGAGTGAACACTGTCGCTTAGAAAGAATTACTGTTGGTGGAGGTGACCAGCTTAATACAAGTCCGTAGTTTATTGTTATTGTTGTTCAGGAGTTACAGTGCGGGCAAAATTCAGGATTTTGGTCATAGCAGTTTGTCCTAGTTCAAGGCAAGTTCCTGTTTTGTTTTATTTTTGGCAAGGTTGTAGATCACATGTATAGTCCTTAGAATGGTCTTGACTCAATTTAGAGCTCTGCACCTCAGTGATGCCATTTGTATACCGCATTTCACATCCCCCACTCAAAACCCTCCAAAGGCTTTCTCCATCTCCCTCACAGTGAAAGTCTTTGGAAGAGGGTCATCTGAAATTTCCTTTTGAAGAAGAAGGGTTTTAAAAAAAGATAGCTTTTTTTTTTTTTTTGAAATGCTTGGATTTTTTTGCCACATATCATATATAAACTTAGTTTTACCTTGCAAAGAAATATTCAAGTTGTTTTGATTTGACATGGTATCACACAGAAATGCTGCATTCCTATAGAAATCTTCCTTCAATAATTCACATTGCTGCCTGTAATCCCAGCATTCTGGGAGGCCGAGGTGGGAGGATCACTTAAGGTCAAGAGTTCGAGACCAGCCTCAGCAAGAATGAGACTCCATCTCTACTAAAAATAGGAAGAAATTAGCCAGACAACTAAAAACAGAAAAAGTTAGCTGGGTGTGGTGGCACACGCCTGTGGTCCCAGTTATTAGGGAGGCTAAGGCAGGAGGATCACTTGAGCCGAGGAGTTTGAGGTTGCAGTGAGCTAGACTGATGCCATGACACTGTAGCCTGGGAGACAAGGCAAGACTCTGTCTCAAAAATTAAAAAAAAAAAAGAAAAAAAAAAAACCAAAAAAATAATTCACATTGCTGATTCTCTTCCTCATAAAATTTAACTATCTGTTCCTCTAGAGATTTTGACCAACACCTGTCCCTGCAATAGACAACATACTTTAGAATGATAGGGCAAATCCACACTGAATACCTCATCATTCAACTTTAGTATGTTATAAAAGTGAGGATACTAAAGTGAGGATACTAAAAGTGCTGCATTTGCATGAATATAGTTAATAATACTTATAATTTGTTGCAAAGTGTCTCTTAAAATAGTAGATTTAGCACAGAGATTTTGTTGATGCAAGATAAAATGAAAAGAAAGGAGAGCATCTGGATCTGTTAATACTTCATTTTTCCTGAGCAATAAACTCTTCCTGTTTTCCTGTCATGGAAGGTGCACTGTCTGTACATACACTTGCTAAATTTACCAAATTCAGTCCAACTTCACAATATTTATCTTGAAAGTTGTTGAAGGTATCTATTCCCCATGTTCTTTTTTGAGACAGAGTCTCACTCTGTTGCCCCGGCTAGAGTGCCATGGCGTCAGCCCAGCTCACAGCAACCTGGGCTCAAGCAGTCCTTCTACCTCAGCCGCCTGAGTAGCTGGGACTACAGGCATGTGCCACCATGCCCGGCTAATTTTTTTTCTATATACTTTTAGTTGTCTAATTAATTTCTTTCTATTTTTAGTAGAGATGGGGTCTCAGTGTTGTTCAGGCTGGTTTCGAACTCCTAACCTTGAGTGATCGGCCCGCCTCGGCCTCCCAGAGTGATAGGATTACAGGGTGAGCCACTGTGCCCAGACTATTCCCCGTGTTCTTTTCACAAGAGTGCCCAAAGCAAGTAACTCTTCATAGCACAGAAAATCTTCTGTTATGACCCAAAAGTCTAAAACCTTCACTGAGTCAGTAGTATCAGTTGATTCATCCAAAGCAATTGAATAATATATATTTTCCTCTAGAAGTATTACATGAAGTTGTTCTGTTAAGTTTAAGGCTAATTTGTGCTGCCAATCAGTTATAGTTCTCCTTGAAAGAGGCAGTGTTTGCACTTTGAAATATTATTGGGGTCTAAGCATCCTACAACTTCAACAATGTATTCTTTCACAATTTATATAATACATCACTGAATGGCTTCCCCTTTTTCCTGAGTATATAAGCTACTTTACAAGTTGCTTCAGTGGCATTATTTCCAGGTCTTACTGTTGCTTGAAAGAATTGGCTTTGCTTTTGCTTTTCCTCTTTTAATTTCTTCAATACAACCTTTTGTGCCTCTCCCTCTAATTTAAAATATTTGTAGTCCTTTTAAGTGTTTAATGCTGATGAGCACTGAATTTCTTTAATGTTGATATTGCAATATCACAAAACAAGCAAATCGTCTTATCTTTAGCATAAACAAGATAATATTGCAATTCTCAATCCTCCTTTAAAAACCTGTTTTCGTCCTTCAGCATTTTCTTGGTCTTCTTTGACATGATGGCCTGTAAAGCAGACAGAATTAAAAAATACTATCGAGCTGTGCAACTATTCACTAATTCCACTTCAAACAGAAACAGTGCACCATTGTGAAAAGCTGGTAACAGATTGGCATACTCGACCCCCATAAACTCTTGACAACCAGTCAGGTGTGGGAAGTTAGAACTAAATCATGAGTGTAGCAGCCATCAATTTAGCCCTTATGGCTATTGGTTCTAATTGTGCCAGTCAGTCTTGGAAGATTATTTCGTGGAAACTTATTTTATTCTTTGGGATTTTAAATACATTCATTTTAAAAAGAAAATAAAAATATAAAAGATGAACAAAATGTATTAATAAATATAAAAGGATTTGTTCTGTAAAATTTGAATTCAGTCAAAAGGCTGCATTTAAGGACCTAGAAGGTCACATGTGGCCTTAAGGCTGCAGGTTCCCCATTCCCCACCTGTATTAGTATAAAAGCTGATCCTGGGAAATGAGATCCTTTTGTGCCTGGCAGATGCAACTATAAAGCCACTGTGTAGCACTGTGTAGCACAACACAGCAAACTCACAAGGGAAAATCAATCCCTGTTTAAAATGAGCTGATAGTCTAAATTCTAAACCACATAGGGAAATGATCCATTATGCAAATATTTATCAGATGGTGTATAATTTGAGTTCTAAAGCCCTGATTTTTTTTTTTTTTTTTTTTTTTTTGAGACAGAGTCTCGCTTTATTGCCCAGGCTAGAGTGAGTGCCATGGCGTCAGCCTAGCTCACAGCAACCTCAAACTCCTGGGCTCAAGCAATCCTGCTGCCTCAGCCTCCCAAGTAGCTGGGACTACAGGCATGCGCCACCATGCCCAGCTAATTTTTTCTATATATATTAGTTGGCCAATTAATTTCTTTCTATTTATAGTAGAGATGGGGTCTCGCTCTTGCTCAGGCTGGTCTCGAACTCCTGAGCTCAAACGATCCACCCACCTCGGCCTCCCAGAGAGCTAGGATTACAGGCTTGAGCCACCGCGCCCGGCCCTAAAGCCCTGATTTTTATAGAATAGTCTTTAACAGAGTATAAAATAGTTTGAAAAATGATTAAACAGATGAAAGAAGGTAACTGATATCATAAGGAAAGAATAATTCTCTGTGAAAATTGACCAGGTAGATATGGAAAAGAACCAAATAGACTTCTAGAAATGAAAAACATTTTTATCGAAATAAAAATCAAATATGTGGGTGAAACTACAGACTAATAGAGCTTAATAAATGATTAGTGAACTGGGACACAGCTATAAGTAACTGTCCACAGGATTACACAAAAGTCTCTTTTCCATGGTTAAACTCTCACTAGGCTCAGATAACTCCACTTTTTCTTCTTGCACTTTGGCCTTATGAATTATATTAATAACACATTTACCACCATTGGTTTCTAGGTACTATGGAGAGAGAATTCTCCATGAATCTCTCATGTTGCCACACATCTATGAGCAAGGTACTAACATTTCTTCAAGAATGTTTGTATACTGAGTAGCTTTGGAAAGTAAAGATTAGTTTCTCTCTCTGGAGCAAAAGGCAGTCATACTTATTATTCATTATAATAAAGATAATGACAAAGGGCAGACATGCTTAGCACCCATTTTAAAAGCCTGGGTTCCTTAAGCTCTTTAACCTTGAGTTAAAGGTTTCCTCTCCTTTAACTCAACCCACTGCATGTGTAGATGTCATCTGTCTCTCTCCATGTCATTGTGGGAACTGGGGCTTGCAGGACCAGAATAAAAGTGCTGATGCTCTGGCTAGTGCTATTATTATGAGTAATAAACTGCCCTTCATCTTCGACCCAGGAGTGCTTTTGTGTCTTTACCAGCACCCATGAAACTGCAACAGGCTGTCTCATTAGTTTTCAACTAGGGTAGCATCTCAGATCCTTCACAACTCTTGACAGGTACCTTGACATCTCTTGTTTGTTCTCTTAAACCTGATGACACCTCTTAAAATTGTCCTTTATAAAATTCATCTCAGTGAATTCTGTTTCCTGCTGGGCCCCTGCCTGATATATTCAGGAATTTGAAATATCAAGGGATGTGTAATGGTTAAATTTTTTGTGTCAGTTGGCTAGGCTATGGTGTCCATTTGTTTGGTCAATCACCAGTCTAGATGTAGCTGTGAAAATATTTTTTGGATGTAATTAATATTTATAAATATTTATGATTTTTTTTTTTTTTACAGACTTTGACTAAACCAGCTCACCCCTCATAATGTGAGTGAAACTTTATCCAATGAGTTGAAGACCTTAAGAGCAAAGATGGAGGTTTCCCAAAGAAGAAGAAATTTTTCCTCAGGACTATTATATAGGCTGGGCACAGTGGCTTACGCCTGTAATCCCAGCACTTTGGGAGGCTGAGGCGGAAGGATTGCTTGGGCTCAGGAGTTTGAGATCAGTATGGACCCTGTCTCTAAAACAAAAGTAAAATTAGGCAAACATGGTGGCATGCACCTGTAGTTCCAGCTACTCAGGATGCCAGGGCAGGAGGATCACTTGGGCCCAGGAGTTATAAGTTACAGTGAGCTATGATTGTGTCACTGTTCTACAGCCCAGGCAACAGAGTGAGACCTTGTCTCTTTAAAAAAATGTTGGCTGAAATATAACCCCCCTGCCTGAGTGTCCTGCCTGCTGGCCTTCCCTACAGATGTCTGACTTTATAGCCTTCAGAATTGTGTGGCCATGGAGACCAGTGTACACAGTCAAGACATTTTAAGGATAAAGACTCAGGAGACTTGTGACTGTGTGCACTGGTCTCTATGGCCATCACCATCTTAGTTCAGGCAGTTCTGGCAGTTCTCGCTTGTATAAATGGGCAGTCCAGTCCCTCTTCTGTCCACTCTCCACAGTGTTGCTAGGGAGGTCCCTGTTCTATGCTTCTTACCTACCTCCTGGTGGTCTCCTGGCAAACATTGGGGTTCTTTGTCTTGTAGAAATGTCACCAGAACCCTGACTTCACCTTTTTTTTTTTTAAAGACAGAGTCTCACTCTGTTGCCTAGCTAGAGTGCCATGGCATCAGCCTAGCTCACAGCAACCTCAAACTCCTGAGCTCCAGATTCTCCTGCCTCAGCCTCTCAAGTAGCTGGGACTACAGGTGGATGCCACAACACTTAGCTAATTTTTTCTACCAGAGACGGGGTCTCATTCTTGCTCAGGCTGATCTACAACTCTTATGCTCAAGTGATCCTCCTGCCTCTGCCTTCTAGAGTGCTAGGATTACAGGTGAGAGCCACTGTGTCCACCTGACTTCACCTTTATATGGCATTCTTCCGGTTTCCAAATTTCCCCTTTTTATAAAGACATTAGTTATATTGGATTAGGGACCACCCTATTCCTTTATTAACTGATCTTAAGTAATTATATCTGCAATGACTTTATGTCCAAATGGGGCCACATGCTGAGCATTAGAACTTCAATATATGAATTTGGGGGAGGAGGAGCACAATTCAGCCCCAAACAGTGTCCAATAATATAGCTATATAATAATTTTTAAATACATTTGTCTTTTAAATCTCTTACCAGAACTCTTTATTTCTTCATATAGCTTTGAGTTACATCTAACCTTCTTTAATTTAAATTCAAAGGATTTCTTTTAGGGCAGGTCTAAATGGTAATGAATTTTGTCAGCTTTTGTGTGTCTGGGAATGTCTTAATTTCTCCTTCATTTTTGAAGGAAAATATTGCCAAGTATACAAGTATATAATTCTCAGTTTACAGTTTTTTTTTAACCCCTTTTTTTTTTTTTTTTTTTTTTAGGGGACAGGTTCTTTTTGTGTTGCCCACGCTGGATTCAAACTCCTGGGCTCAAGGGATCCTCCTACCTCATTCTCTCAAGTAGCTGGGACTACAGTCATATGCCATCATGCCCAGCTTATCTTTCACAGTTTTAAATGTGATCCCAGATCCTTCTGGTCTTCAATGTTTCTGGTGAAAAATTGGGTGATATTTTTGTTGAAGATCCCTTGTCATGTTGCTTCTGTCTTGCTGCTGTCAAGGTTATATTTCTGTCTTTGTCTTTTGACAGTTTGATTATAAGGTGTCTCAGTGTGGATCATTTTGAGTTTATCATGTAGGGTTCATTTGGTTTCTTGGAGTTATTAACATGTGTCTTTCATAAAATTTCGGATGTTTTGGCTATGATTTCTTCAAATAATCTTTCTGGCCCCTTTTTTCTCTCTTTTCTTCTGAGTCCTCCATAATACGTAGATCATCCTGGTTCAGAGGCCCCTTAGGCTTGCTTCACTTTTCTTTATACTTTTCCTTTCTGTTCCTCAGACTTTATTTTTCCAATTGTTTTAGTCTCGAGTTTGCTGATTCTTTCTTCTGCTTGCTCAAGTCAGCTATTAAATCCCTCTAGTGATTTTTGTATTTCAATTATTGTACTTTTGAGCTGAAGAGTCTCTGTTTGGTTCTTTTTTATAATTTCTCTCTCTTTGTTGATATTCTCATTTTGTTCGTATATCATTTGTTTTAGTCAGTTCAGGCTAGTATAACAAAGTACCATGAAAGTGCCATAGGTGGCTTGTAAACAACATAAATTTATTTCTCACAGTTCTGGAGGCTAGGAAATCTAAGATCAAGGGGCTGGGAGAGTGTCTGGTGAGGGCCTATTTCCTGATTCATACACAGCCATCTTTTCACTGGATCCTCACATGAAAGAAGGGGTGAGGGGGTCTCTCTTGGGCCTCTTTTATAAGTGCACTAATCCTAATCACCTGATCACCTCTAAAAGACCTCATTTCCTGAGACCATCACCTTAGGGCCTAGGATTTCAATATATGAATTATGGATATACACAAACATTCAACCCATAGCATCATTTTCCTAATTTCCCTTAGTTCTTGGTTCATGTTTTCCCTTAGCTGTTTGTCAAATTTATGTTTTTGTATAGTAAGTCAGTTATTTGGGCCTCCTCAGTAATGGTTTCTGTCCATTTATTTTGTTGTTTTGAATGAGCCATGTTTTCCTGTTTCTTTGTATATCTTGTCATTTTTTTTTTAATTGGACATTTGACTATTATAATATGGTAACTCTGTAAATCACATTCTTCCCCTCCTTCAGGGTTTGCTTTTTTTTTTTTTTTAATTTCCTTTTATAAGGGTAAGGGTTTTCATTTTTGTTTTTTCATTGTTAAATGCTGTTAGTTTTGATAGTTTTGATAGTTTCCTTAACTATTTTTGCAGAGGCTACTCCTTC
The DNA here is from genome assembly GCA_008750895.1 of Mirza zaza. NCBI lineage: Eukaryota > Metazoa > Chordata > Mammalia > Primates > Cheirogaleidae > Mirza > Mirza zaza. Next base: position 15,042 of record VSMD01027917.1, on the reverse strand, counting down.
TTGTGTTTGATCACTGAAGTCTCTGTTCCTTTAGCGCATGTTTAGCTAGTGTTTTGACAAATATTAAACAGCAATGTTGTTTAAATGCCACAAACTTCCCTAGTGTCGGTAGATTTGTCTTGGGCTAGGACATTCTTTCAACGCTTAGGCTTGTCCTGTACCTAGTGATCAGCTTGATGTGAAAGCTTAAGGTCTTCTTAGGTTTTTTTATTTTTTTTTTATTTCAGGATATTATGGGGGTATAAACATTTTAGTTACATGTTATGATTTTGCCACACCCAAACCATGATTTGAGGTGCGCCCTTTCCCCCTCTACAAGGCTCACCATGTCCATTAGTTGTGAGTCTATCCAACCACACAGCCCCAACCCCGAAAGAATATTACTACTGTGTGAGCACCTTAGTGTTGATCAGTTAGTGCCAATTTGACGGTGAGTACATGTGGTGCCTATTTTTCCATTCTTGTGACACCTCACTTCAGAGGATGGGCTCAAGCTCTATCCAGGAAAATATCAGAGGTGCTAGATCACTGTCATTTTTTACAAATGAGTAGTAGCCCATTGTATACATATACCATATTTTATTAGTCCACTTATGGGCACTTGGGTTGTTTCACATTCTTGCCAGTGAATTGTGCTGCCATAAACATTCAAGTGCAGATGTCTTTATTATAAAATGACTTTTGTTCCTTTGGGTAGAGGCCTAATAATGCTATTGCTGAATCAAATGGTATTTCTATTTTTAGCTCTTTGAGGTATCTCCAAATTCTTTTCCACAGAGGCTGCACTAATTTACAGTCCCACCACCAGTGTAAGAGTGTTCCTATCTCTCCACATCCTTGCCAGCATTTGTTACTTTGGGATTTTTTTTTTTTTCTTTTTTTCTGTCTAAAAGAGAGTTGATACAGTTGTGGACTTTGGGATTTTTTGATAAAAAAGGCCAATCTCACTGGGGTTAGGAGACACCTCATTGTGGTTTTGATTTGCATTTCCCTAATGATTAGAGATGTTGAGCATTTTTTTTGGTTGTTTGTCAGCCATTATTTTGTCTTCTTTTGAAAAGTTTCTGTTCATGTCCTTTGTCCATTTGTTGATGGGGTGGTTTGATTTTTTCTTGTTGATTTTTTTGAGTTCTAGATAGATTCTTGTTATCAGCCCTTTATTGGAAGTGCAGAGAGCAAATATTTTCTCCCATTCTGTACACTGTCTATTTGCTCTAATCACAGTTTCCTTGGCTATGCAAAAGCTTTTTATTTTGATCAGGTCCCATTTATTTATTTTTGTTGCTGCTGTGATTGCTTTGGGAGTCTTCTTCATAAATTCTTTGCCTAAGCTGATGTCTGAAAGAGTCTTCCCTACATTTTCCTCTAGAATTCTTAAGGTTTCATGCCTTAGGTTTAAGTCTGTTATCCATCATGAATTGATTTTTGTAAGAGGTGAGAGGTGGGGATCCAGTTTTAATCTTCTGAATGTAGTTATCCAGTTTTCCCAGCACCATTTATTGAAAAGAGATTCTTTTCCCCAGGGTATATTTTTGTCTGCTTTGTCAAAGATTAGATGACAATATGCAGATGGTTTCATCTCTGGGTTCTCAGTCCTGTTCCAAAGGTCTACTATAGCCTCTCTATTCTTGTGCCAGTTCCACGTTGTTTTAGTTACTGTAGCCTTATAGTACAGATTGAAGTCTGGTAGACCAATACCTCCCAGTTTGTTCTTTTTACTTAAGATTGCTTTGGCTACATGAGGTCTTCTATGGTTCCATACAAAGTGTAGAATTATTTTTTCTAGATCTGTAAAGAAAGATGATGGTACTTTGATAGGGATTGCATTAATTCTATAGATCACTTTAGGTAGTGTTGATATTTTAATGATGTTGATTCTACCAATCCATGAGCAAGGTACATTTTTCCATCTGTTTACATCTTCTACAATTTCTTTTCTTAGTGTTTTGTAGTTCTCCCTGTATAAGTCTCTCACCTCTTTTGTTAAATATATTCCTAGATATTTAATTTTATTTGAGGCTATTGTGAAAGCTACTGCATTTTTTATTTGAATTTTGGCTTGACTGTTACTGGCTTGTAAGAATGCCTCTGATTTGTGTGCATTAATTTTGTATCCTGAGACTCTACTGAATTCATTTATGAATTCCAGGGGTCTCTTGGTTGAATCCTTGGATTTTATAGATATAATATCATCTCATCAGCAAAGAGTGAGAGTTTGATCTCTTCTGCTCCCATTTGGATGCCCTTAATTCCCCTCTCTTGTCTGATTGCTCCAGCAAGGACTTCCAGCACTATGTTGAATAGAAGTGGGGATAGTGGGCATCCTTGTCTGGTTCTAGTTCTAAGTGGAAATGCTTCCAATTTATCCCCATTCAGTATGATATTGGCTGTGGGTGTATCATATATGGCCTTGATAATTTTAAGGTATGTCCCATCTATGCATATTCTTAGGTCTTTTCTGAGCAGGAATCTTACCTGGGAATGCACATGGTTTCCTAAATTCCCTTATATATGTGGCTAGTTTTGTTTATTTATTTTTATTATTTACTTAAAAAATTTTTTAAACAATTAATTTGAGATACGTTCTCCCTCTGTTGCTCCAGCTGGAGTGCAGTGATATAGTCATAGCTTACTGTAGCCTTGAACTCCTGGGCTCAAGTGATCCTCTGTCTCAGCTTCCTGAGTAGCTAGGACTATAGGCATATACCACCATGCCTGTCTAAGTTTTAAATTTTTTTTTTTTTTTGTAGAGACAGGGTTTCACTACATTACCTAAGCTGGTCTTGAACGCATGGGCTCAAACCATCCTCCTGCCACAGTCTCCCAAAGTGCTGGGATTACAGATGTGAGCCTTTGTACTAGGCTGCTAGTTTTGAACGTTCTGATTTTCCAGTCACACTGCAACTTCTCCTTTGAGCTTTAGATGGCCTGTTATATGTCTTCACCTATAATTTTTTGTCAAGGAGTCTGTGATTCTGTAGTTATTTTGCAGGTTTTATTAGTGGTGCCTGCTACTTTTCCCACCTGAGTTCTTTTTTTTTTTTTTGAGACAGAGTCTCTACTTTGTTGCTCTGAGTAGAGTGCCATGGTGTCAGCCTAGCTCATAGCAACTTCAAACTCGTGGGCTCAAGTGATCCTCCCACCTCGGTCTCCCAGAGTGCTAGGATTACAGGTGTGAGCCACTCCGCTTGGCCCCACCTGAGTTCTAAGTTAGGCAAAACAAAACCCAACTCCTTGTTTTAGTTTTTGAGGTATCTGCCAGACAATTTAGAACATACATACACAATAATTTGCAAACAAGGTCTGTCCTGCTCCTTCTGGTAAGGGAGGATACTAGGAGCCGGGTTGCTGCCACTTCAAGACCAAAACCACGGCCATGGCTGGGCGCGGTGGCTCACACCTGTAATCCTAGCATTCGGAGAGGCTGAGGCAGGTGGATAGTTTGAGCTCAGGAGTTTGAGACCAGCCTGAGTAAGAGCGAGACCCCATCTCTACCAAAAATAAAAAAAATTAGCCGGGCACAATGGCTCATGCCTGTACCCCCAGCTACTTGGGAGGTTGAGGCAGGAGGATTGCTTGAGCACAGGAGTTTGAGGTTGCTGTGAGCTAGGCTGACGCCATGGCACTCTAGCCAGGGCAACAGAGTGAGAGTCTGTCTCAAAAAAACAAAACAAAAAACACTGCCATGCTGGGGAATGGTGGAGTGCGGGGGAGTATTTGAGGCAGGCCCGTGAGCTGCTTCTCCCAACGGAGCCAAGTCCCTAAGATAGGGGTAGCCACAGAGGATAAGGAAATTGATAGGCAACAGAGAGAAATAAAAGAATACACAGAGACTAAGGTATAGTTTATAGTTTATATATATAAAAAGGTCAGATATAACACAGCAGGGTACTTAGGAGACTGGCATGTCTCTATAAATGCCAGCAGTATGGTTAGATTCATACAGGTTTTTATAATCACAGACATACATCAATTACCAGTTGTTAGGGTAACATATTTGCATATCAGGGAATGCAGTTGCTAGGGGATACAGGTAGTGGGTTAGGGTCAAAAGTCCTCTCAAGGGACTTCTAATCTATCTAGGTGAATAAATAGGCACAAAGTCTTTTGGGGGCTAACTTCTAAGTTTTAAGAGGTAGTTGTCAATTAACAAAGGTAGAACAAAAGAGGTATAGTGACTCTATATTTCTTTGATTAGTTATGGTGGACTTAAAGGTAGACAGATGGGAAAGAGCAGGAAGCCCATCTCTAATGAAACAGGTTGTTTATAACCACCGGGGCGCATCTCTGGGCAAAGGGCACTCATTGTCTCCGGCTCCCATCCTGTGGGCCATATTTGCCTTGTCTTGTCTTTCAAGACACAGGGAAGCTCACAGATTTTGAGATACTGGGAAGCCTTTCTGGAAAACATTCCTACCGGAGATTTGAGAGCTCGCCCATGATAGCAGCCTCTAATAAATGAACCATTGAGTCCACACATTCCTTCAAGGCAAAACCCTGCAAACTCCTGTTTTGTCTTTAATATAGTAATATAGGGTGATACAATAAAATAATGGTCTTATGAGCCACATCTCATCAATTCTTCAATCGTATTTTCTCAACAATGGAGTAAGGGTGAGTAATAAATAATGCCACAAAAGTTTCCTATCATTCTGAAGATAAGTTTGGTTCAAATAGTTTCTGCTTTTTTTTCTTCACATGTTTCTGTGGGGGAATGAAAGCTTGGAGCTTACTAGCCTGCCATTTTGCTGACGTCTTCCTTTTCAACATAGTTTTTCCTTCCCTTGGACTTTCAACAAAGGGCACCAGAGGCCTTGGCATGTACCCTAAAGGAAGGTGTGCGCAATCACAATGTCACGGTAGGAACAAAGACACTTTCAGCCACTGTCAAAAACTTGGAATAGGAACTTGGTTGGAGAATTAAAATTTAATAGATGAGGGATCTAGGATATTGAATAACAGTTGAGAACAGATAAGCTTGTGCAGTGAAGTTCTGTCCAGGTAGTAAATTGCGCGGGGAGCTGGTGCTTGCTGACAGTACGGGACAGCTGTGATTACATGCTAGGGATAGTTGGGTCTGAGTTCTGGCTTCAAATAAATTCCAGCCTGTGAAGGGTCTTGAGCAATGCCAAAAATGACCAAGTAGAAGAATATGTAAAAAGAATGAGGTACGCCTGTAATCCTAGCACTCTGGGAGGCCGAGGCGGGCGGATTGCTCGTGGTCAGGAGTTTGAAACCAGCCTGAGCAAGAGCGAGACCCTGTCTCTACTATAAATAGAAAGAAATTAATTGGCCAACTAATATATATAGAAAAAATTAGCTGGGCGTGGTGGTGCATGCCTGTAGTCCCAGCTACTCGGGAGGCTGAGGCAGCAGGATCGCTTGAGCCCAGGAGTTTGAGGTTGCTGTGAGCTAGGCTGACGCCACGGCACTCACTCTAGCCTGGGTGACAGAGCGAGACTCTGTCTCAAAAAAAAAAAAAAGAATGAGGTAGCTGGTTCTGAGGCTAAGCTAGAGCCTCCCTTCATGGTTCAGAAAATCTAATTCACTTTATTCCTAATGGTATCTTTCATATCAGCTTGCTTCAACCCTGACTGTGGTTTGCAGCTATGTCTCAGAAGTGACTTGGGGAAGTCCTTGTGTACTCTTTCCCTCATCAGTAGAACCCCTGCTACTCGACTCAATTTTCTTCTACTTATCCTCTGTTGCCTCCTATCTCTCTGTGACAATATGCTCCAAGGAAAAAAATTCTGCTAAATGAATTCACATTAAGGTGGACATGACTAATAATACTTGCGTGTAAACCTTCTCAGGGGCTATCTGCATTTTAACAGAAGTTTATACTTCAAGCTAAAAGAACAAGAAGTTCTAAATATGAAATTCTAAATGTTACCTGTTTCACAGAAAGAGAATTTTTAGAGGTCTGGTCCCAACTCAGAATATTTTTCTGTTTTTCAGGTAGAAGAGAATTCAAATGGCAAGTATGAGGAAATTGCAAATCAAAAGGGGCTCTAGAAGACCAAATTTCTCCTCTCAATCTGAAAGGAATCTCTGGGACTGGTTTGAGCTGTGACTTCTTTGGATAATAACCTTTTACACCTTCCCAACCAAAGACTCCAGGGATAAAGCCATGGCCTTGATCATATTGCGAAGTTAGGTCAGGGGGAGTTTCACCTTGTTACAGGACGAGAAAAGGTGTTGAGTAGGAATAGAATACATGTAGTTTAGGATCTTGGCTATTTTAGAAGATAATAAGTGGCTTCCATAGCTTTATATAGCTTTTCTTCCTAGCCAGCATCAGAGAATCTTCTTTAAGATGCAGTGTACGAAGAGGGGAGCTGCCAGTGCTAGAAGAATGGGTACCAGAAAGCAAGAGCTAATAAGAGCTAGGAGTGGGAAATACATATCACCGTGATTGGATTTAACCTCTCCCAGCCTCTGTTTCTTCTTCTGTAATGTGAGAAAAATACTATCTATTGAAGAGAGTTTTTTTCCCTTCATTTTTTCCATTCAATCTTCTTCTCTTCTCTTTCGATATTGAAGAGAGTTAGAACTGTGATTGCAACTTATAAGAATCCATGTTGAACTAGATTAAGCAAAAAGCAAAACAAAACAAAAAAGGAATTTATAGACTTTCATTCCTGGATGTTCAAGAGGCATTAGCTTTAGGACAAGGCTGGCTCCACAGACTGAAAGGATATCATCAGAACTTTCTGGCTCTCTATTTCTTGGCTGTGCTTTTTTGTTGTTTTGTTTTGTTTTTTTGTTTTTTTTTTTTTTTTTAGCTTTACTCTCAGGCAGCTTTAATTTGTGTGTCAGCTAAGAAGATCTTGACCATTGTAATCCTAGCACCCTGGGAGGCCCAGGCGGGAGGATCACTTGAGGTCAGGAGTTTGAGACCAGCCTGATCAAGAACGAGACCCCATCTCTACTAAAAATAGAAAAAATTAGCCAGGCATGGTGGCACATGTCTGTAGTCTCAAATACTTGGGAGGCAAGAGGATTGCTGGAGCCCAGGAGTTTGAGGTTGCTGTGAGCTAGGCTGACGCCAGGGCACTCTAGCCTGGGTGACAGAGTGAGACTCTGTCTCAAAAAAAAAAAAAAAAGATCTTGACCATACTGAGAAGTCAAGTCAACGAAAATGTCAGATAAAAAATTTATCTCCCAGTTTAACAATTCTAACAGAATTTTTTTGTCTTTCTCCCAAAGAAGAGACTATTGCATTTCTCAGGTCTGATATTCAACCCCTATCTAATCACTGTGTGGAGGAATTTTTCAGTTGGCCAGCTTAGGCCATGTACGTCCCGGTAGTTCCACCCAGTGTACCACAACTGACTTCTTCTCTAGGTTGCATCACTTGGAAGGAGAATTCCCAGAGATTCAAGAGGCAGAGGATGGGCAAGTATGCTGGGCATAAAAGTATTATAGCTATTATTTAATATACTCTATCAAACCTGCTACAATAGGTTAAAGAATCAAATGAAGTTGGGTGTGGGGGTGTGTGCCTATAGTGGCAGCCACTCAGGAGGCTGCGACAAGAGAAGATTGCTTGAGCCCAGGAGTTTGAGTCCAGCCTAGACAAGACATAGCAAGACTGGATCTCTTTAAAAAACAAAAGAATCAAATGAGCCAGGCACAGGGATACTATTTCTAAACTAGAAGAATAATTTAAATTTCTCCTTCAAATAATGATAAATACCATGACCATTACAATTTTTGAAAAAGCTACATCACTTAAAGATGGCTTTACATATCAGTGGGAAAATATGGACTATTCAACAACTGGTGTGAGATAACTGGATAGGCCCCTGGAAAAAAAATGAAAGTAGGATCTCCATTTCCCACCATACAACAAGATATGATCTAAATGGATTAAAGATTTAAATGTAAAACTGAAATCATAAAAGTATTAGAAGTAAACACAGGAGGTCTCTTTTATAATATTGGAATGGGGAAGTTCTTCTTAATCATTATTCAAAATTCTGAACCCATAACAAATATGATTGGTAAATGGAACTACATCAAAAATTAAAGCATTTGTATGGTGAAAAACATCATATTTATTTTAAAATTTTATTTATTTATTTATTTACTTTTTAAGAGATAGGGTCTCGCTTTATCACCCAGGCTGGAGTGCAGTGGTGCAATCATGGCTCACTGTAACCTTGAACGCCTTGGCTCAAACAATCTTCCTGCCTCAGACTTCCATGCCCAGCTATTTTTTAAAGGTTTTTGTAGAGATGGGGTCTTGCTATGTTGCCCAGGCTGGTCTCAAACTCCTGGCTGCAAGCTATCTCCCACCTTGGCCTCCCAAATTGCCAGGAGTACAGGCATGAGCCACTGCACCTGACCCAAAAAACATAATTTAAAAGAAAGTCAAAAGGCAAACAACAAACTGGGAAAAAACGATGGTGTGCTGGAACTGGCCTACGCTGGCTCATATGAGCTGACTGTCACATTTTCAGGAATTTTGCAAGTTGGTTGTCAAACACAGCCCTTATTAAAAATTAAATCATATAAACTTTAAATAAAGTATGTTACAAACACACTGAGTAGATTCTCAAAACTCATCATTTCCTAATTCTTTAACTACATTTTACTGTCATCCATGTTTCTCAGGTTATTGACATCTTTTGTGTTTGTATTGTGGAGCTATTTATAGTTGTGTGCTGCAGCACATTTCTTCCCAACTCCATATTTAGTGTCATGTTGGTAGCTTGAAATTGGTCATGGTGGGGTTATTTCACCATGAAAATTGGCATATGCTATAAACCAGGACTTAATTTCCCCAGAGAGCAATTCTCCAGAGAGACATTTACCAACACACCACTGGAAAGAAGTGTTTGCAACTCACATTGCAAAGAAAAGGCTAATCTTTCTACATTTAATGTGCTACTACAAGCCAAGTATCAAGAGACTACTAACCTGATAGAAATATAAGAAAGATATGAACACTCTATTCATAGAAGTAGAGTTGCTCTGCCTAATAAGAGAAATGCAAAACAATCACACAGATATTTCTAAATCTATGATTAGCAAAACTTCAGGTTTGATAAAACTATTGGCAACGTTGTGGGGAAGCTGGAATTCTTTTTTTTGAGACAGAGTCTTGCTCTATTGCCTGGGCTAGAGTGCAGTGGCATCACATAGTTCACTGCAACCTCAAACTCCTGGGCTCAAGCGATTCTTCTGCCTCAGTCTCTCAATTAGCTGGGACTACAGGTGTGTGCCACCATGCCTGGCTGCTTTTTGTATTGTTGTAGAGACTAGGTCTTGTTATGTTGCTCAGGCTGGTCTTAAATTCCTGGCCTTAGGAAATCCTCCTGCCTTAGTCTCCCAAAGTGCTAGGATTTACAGGTGTGAGCCACCAGGCCTAGCCAAGCATTCTTATGCATTGCTGGTGAGGATATAAATTTGTGTAACCCCTTTGGAAGGCAATTTGCATATATATACACAGATATACATGATATATATGTATATTTTATAGATACATATATGATATATATGTATATTATATATATATAAAGTATATGTATCATTACCAAATCATAGGCTCTTTGACACATCAATTCTGGTTTTGGAAATTTATCCTATCTTATTGTACATAGCGCTTTTGTTTTTTAATAGCAAGAATTGGAAACAGCACAAATGTTCATCTATATGGACTAGATTAATAAATTATGGGACATCAAGGTGGGCGAGGTGGCTCACGCCTGTAATCCTAGCATTCTGGGAGGCTGAGGAGGGAGGATTGCTTGAGGTCAGGAGTTTGAGCCCAGCTTGAGCAAGAGTGAGACCCCATCTCTATTAAAAAGAGAAAAAATTAAGTTGGGTGTCGTGGTGTGCACCTGTAGTCCTAGCTACTTGGGAGGCTGAGGCAGGAGGATCCTTGAGCCCAGGAGTTTGAGGTTGCTGTGAGCTAGGCTGACACCACGGCACTCTAGCCTGGGTGACAGAGTGAGAGTCTGTCTTAATAAAAAAAAAAAAAAGAAAAAAATTATGGGACATCCATACAATGGAATTGACTGGAACTGTAAAAAGCATGGAAGACACTCTCCAAGTTGAATACGGAAGACTCTCCAAGTTCCATTATTAAGTGAAAAAGCAAGGTTACTATCAAAGAGTATAGTATGTTATCTTTTGCCAAATAAAATAAAAATATATTTTATTTACATAAGCAAAATCTGGAAGGATAAGTAAGAAACTAATAAAAATGGTTATGGGGAGAGGTTGCTGAGAACTGGATGGGAATGGGGTCAGACTAGGGCTTTGCTACATCATTTTCCACCGAAATGCTAAACTATGTCAACATATTACCTTTTTATAAAATTAATGAAAATAAATGAAAAACTTCATTAAAGAGCACTCAATTGTTCAATTCACAAGGCATTCAGTACATAGCTATTGAGCACCTAGCGTTCGGCAGGCACTGTTCCAGGAACTGTGCCTAGAAGGTAGGCACCAGATCATGTAAGTCATGACCTACAGCTCAGGAGTTTGTCTTCAATCACAAAAACCACCCTTCAAATGTGGCATCTTCCATTATGCCACCCTATGGCTTCCTCTCATCCCACCCACTCAGAGACTCATGACCTCACCAGGGTAACAATGTCCCCCATGGCCATTCAGACCTAGTAATAATTTAATGTTTGTCCTCTCTGTGTATGTTCTCTGTTATGGTTGTCTTTCCTTTTTGGTGTGTTAATCTGGTTGGTAGAATATGATATTAAAAAGTCAAGACTTTAATTTTATGGACCATTTAGCTTCATATGGAATAAGAATAAAGCTCCCATGACCAGAGATGTATCCACCAATCGGAGCCAGAGGCTTAGCAAATGTCTGCTGTGTCCTTGGTCACTGGAGGTCAGAGCAGGAGACCACAGATCTTTTGGTCTGTTCAAACCTATTATCGTTACCTGAAATGTCACCAGTAGGACACACCCTTTAGGTAGTTTAGCAGAGGTATTATATTCATAAATAAGGGCAGGCATTCATAAATAAGGTCTCTGTTTGTGTTTGTGCACATGTATGTGCTTGTGTAATGTTTTGCAATCTTTTTAAGGGCAGCAGAAACAATGATTACACTAAACCTACAAGCATAATCCCAGTTACTGAACAGGTACACTCCTTTACAGAGTTCATGTCTGTGTTGAAATATCGTCTCAGAAAGTCTTTCCCTGACCACCCCTAGAATGCAAACTCACTGGGACTGTGCACTCAGAGGTCATGAATCTCTGAGTGGGTGGGATGAGAGGAAGCCATAGGGTGGCATAATGGAAGATGCCACATTTGAAGGGTGGTTTTTGTGATTGAGGACAAACTCCTGAGCTGTAGGTCATGACTTACATGATCTGGTGCCTACCTTCTAGGCACAGTTCCTGGAACAGTGCCTGCCGAACGCTAGGTGCTCCATAGCTATGTACTGAATGCCTTGTGAATTGAACAATTGAGTGCTCTTTAATGAAGTTTTTTATTTATTTTCATTAATTTTATAAAAAGGTAATATGTTGACATAGTTTAGCATTTCGGTGTAAATGCTAAGAGCACTCTTTTTCATCCCAGCTCCTACTGCGTTTCTTTCCTGTCTTGTAATTGCTTACTGGATGGTGAGCTCCTTAGAGGGAACTACTGAATACATTTCCTCCGTATCTCTAGCACCTAACAAAGTGCCTGACGTTTAGAAGGCTCTTAATAAGTGTTTGTTGAAAGTCTGGTTGAGACATGCCCTGTGAAACAAGAAGCTGGTGAACATTGTAGATATTTCTTTGGTTCAGGTGAAAGGCATGCTTTGTTTTACAGTTGTATGGCCTTGTGTGCTGCTGAGTATTTTGGTAAACGTTAAGATTTCCTCTTGCCTAGTTATCCTGTGCTTTGCGCGCATACACAAGGCCACTGGCTCACCATAGCAGACTGTGACCATTCTCAGCTCCCTGCCAGCCAGTTAGACTTTCCCATCAATCTGTTGCAGAGTCTCCCACACTCTGATCTGACAGTAATTCAATCCCCTTCCTTAGATTTCTCTGATCACCCGCCCTCTGTTCTCCTCTCCTCTGTCCCTTACTGTCTGAGCTGCTCAGACTTCAGCAGCCGTGTGGGAACAAAGCAAAAGTGAGTTCATCCACAGAGCATGTGCTCGGGTGGCCAAGTCCTCCAGGTTTGAATAAAATGACCCAATCCATTTGGTATTCACTGGGCAGTCACACAGGGACATGTCCATTCTGGGATGTCCCTCACTAGGCCAGATGCTGCCTCAGCCAGATTTGCCTAAATTCCTTTACTGGGACTTCTAGTGGGAGGCAGGGGAGGTCATACTCCACCTTCCACATCACCCTCCCACCAAACGCCTCATTCTACTAACCACTGGTTTCGCCTTAATGATGAATTCAATTCCCATTCCCGATTCGATTTGGATTCTTCCCAAATTGAAACCCCTCACCTGGTGTATAGCTGCAAATTTAAAGGACTCAAATTACTGTTTTCACAGACAACAGACTATTTTATTTCTAGGGATAAAGAACTGGCATTGGCTAATGAGTTATATTCCAATGTACAATGCCCTCTGATTGTGTATTATATATTAACGCTCTGGACTTGAAAGAGACAATTGTGTAATGTTTGCCCATTAATTGAGAATACTCATCTCAGCTGCACAGTATTGCATACCAGCCAAACTTGTCATTTTCATATCCAACAGCTTTGAATTGTTGTGTTGCCCTTTAATGGCAACTTTTCTCAGAGTTCAGAGAACAAAAACAGAGACCTACCTAAATATCAGCTCCTTCCCACTCTGAAAGAAAAAGAATTCATTTATATGGAGAGGATTTGAGTTTTCTCATTCCCAGAGAGGGATAATGCCTCAGCAATGCCCAGTATCCAGCAAGTCTAAATCATAGGCCATGGGATTGCTTCTTCCTAATAAAGTTAGGAAATGTACCAGACAAGAAAAGGGGCTTGCATGTCCTCACAGTAAGCTGGAGACGAAAATAGAAGAAATGACTTAAGAATCATTGTCAAGGCTCATTTCAATGCAAGTAACAGAAAAATATAACTCAAACTGTCTTAGGCAAAAATTTTTATTAGCTCGTATAACTGAGAAGTCCTGTGATAGCACTGCCGCAGCACGTCTAGATTTCAGGGCTTAAAAATATCTTTAAGACTTGGTCCCACCCTTTTCACATTTTTGCTTTTCTCTCCTCTGTTGCAACATAAACCTCTCCTCATGGGAGCTTTATTCTCCTTGCCCTCCTTGTGGCAAGATGGCGGCCAGCGGCTCTGCCACAGGCTCCCAGCTCTAGGGGCAGTCCCAAGATTGAATCTCATTGGATCAATTTGGGTCCTGGTCCTCATCTAAACCAATCATGATGGCAACCAAGAATGGAGCCTGCTGATTGGCTAAGCCTGGGTCACTCTGCCCCCGGACACGGAAAGCAGAGTTAAATCCATCCACCTGAACCACATCAATGAGGAATGGTAGGTGATGGTGATTCTCCAAGAAAATCCAGGTGCTGTTACCAGAAAAATGAGGAACAGATGCTGAACAAACAAAAGAACTGAGGTGCTGTACCTGCGTCTCAACTTCAGGAAGGAATGTCTTTGTGGTTTGGTAATTTAAGCTTCGTGTCTTATCCCAGAACCCTGCCCGTATGAAGATGACCACTCACTGCGTGCCCAGCTTTGTGCCCAGGGTGGCACACGCTCTCATTTAATCCTCACGCTACCCTATCAGGGAGGTGTGATTCGCCCCCTTTTCTGTGTAAGTACTGCCTGCTAACCGATTGCGCCATTGGAGTCCTCATCCCCTTTTCTAAATAAAGGAAGGAAATACAGGGAGATTAAGTGACTTGCTCGAAGCCACATACTTGCTAAAGAGTGAGTTGTTACGTAACCGGGCCTGACTCCAAAGCCCATGTTTATTATCTTTCTGTGTATCTACCAAGCTTGCCCACTGACGAAACTCTCTGGGAGTGTTCATTAAAAATACAGGTTCTCAGGCACTCCTGGGAGATTCTGATTCAGTAAATCTGGGAATCTCTTTTGTTAACAAGTGTGCTCTGTAATCCTTACAAGGCAAGGTTGAATACGCACAATAGCATGCTGCCTCCCACAGGTTAAAAAATACCTGAAAATGGCCACTGCCCAAACCTAGTCCCTCTTTCTTTCCACTTCCTTTCCCCACAGAGGATCTGAGGGAATGGCTTTAGCTGCTGCTCCTGCTCAGTCCACTCTCTAGGACAGCGGTCTTCAAAGATGGGATGCAGAAGAGACTCAACTGGTGTCTGGGAGGCAAGATTTTTTTCCCCTTCTATTTCTATTTAATTTTTATCCTAAAAAAAAGAAGAAAGAAATTCAGCTTTACTAAATTTTTAAAAATATATTTTATTTAATTTTTTTTAGAGATAAAGTCCTCATTCTGTGGCCCAGGGTGGAGTGTAATGGCCCAGTCATAACTCACTGCAGCCTCAAACTCCTGGGCTCAAGTGATCCTGTTGCCTCAGCTTCACGAGTAGCTGGGACTACAGGCATGCGCCACAATGCCCGGCTAATTTTTTGTTTCTATTTCTAGTTGCCTGGTTAATTTTTTCTGTTTTTAGTAGAGAAGAGGTCTTGCTCTTGCTCAGGCTGGTCTCAAATTCCTGACCTCAAGCAATCCTTCCACCTCAGCCTCCCAGAGTGTGAGGATTACAGGACTGAACCACCGCGCCTGGTACAAAAGACTAGACAACTTAATTCAAAAACTGAGACTGTCAAACCAATTAGAAAACAAAATAAAAGAAAATAAAATGGGCCGGGCGCGGTGGCTCAAGCCTGTAATCCTAGCTCTCTGGGAGGCCGAGGTGGGCGGATCGTTTGAGCTCAGGAGTTCAAGACCAGCCTGAGCAAGAACGAGACCCCATCTCTACTATAAATAGAAAGAAATTAATTGGCCAACTAATATATATACAAAAAATTAGCCGGGCATGGTGGCACATGCCTGTAGTCCCAGCTACTCGGGAGGCTGAGGCAGCAGGATTGCTTGAGCCCAGGAGTTTGAGGTTGCTGTGA
>VSMD01027916.1:0-73066 GCA_008750895.1 Mirza zaza | reverse complement strand
GCGGGCCCGGCGGGCAGGGGCGCAGGAGGAGACCGGGGGGCGCGGGCCCGGCGGGCAGGGGCGCAGGAGGAGACCCGGGGGGCGCGGGCCCGGCGGGCAGGGGCGCAGGAGGAGGCCGGGGGGCGCGGGCCGGCGGGGCGGGCGGGCCGGGCAGGGCGACGTTACCGCTGCGTGTAGTGGGCGAGGAACATGGCCAGCAGGACGCGGTTGGGCGCGCAGCGGAGGCGCTCGGGCGACGCGCGGGCGCACTGGTACAGCGGCACGGCCAGCGAGGGCAGCTCCTGCACGGCCCAGGCGGCCCTGGCCGGCAGCCGGGGCCCGGAGGTCGCCGCGGAGTAGCGGCCGTAGGGCGGGCCCACGAGCGAGAGCGCCGCGAAGCCCAGCAGCGCCAGCAGGCACTCCAGGTAGGCGAGCGCGTCCAGCGCCATCGCCGCCGCCGCGGAGGAACGGCTCGCCCCATGCCCCGGCGCCCGCGGCGGCCCACATATAGGGCGCCGGCGAGGGGCGGAGGCGCGGCCCTCCGATGGCCGCGAGCCTGCGACGCCCTCGCACCGGGGCCGCGCCCAGACCCCGCCGGCCGGCCCCGCGGTCGCGCCGGGCGGGGCGGGGCGGGGACCGGCACCTGCGTGGGCGGGGCCTGCCGCGGGCCCGCCCCCCGGAGCCCCGCCTCCCACGCCGCTCTGCGCACGCGCCGACCTCGGGCTGCCCGCGGAGCTGCCTGAGCCCGCGTGCGAGGCCCGGCCGTTGCGCGCGGGGACGCCCTTGGGGCTGTGCCCTGGAGCCTTTCTCCCCCTCACGGCTGTCCGCAATCTTCTGTCGCACGTCGTCTTCCGGGAGAGGGCGGGCCGCGCGGCTTTGGGCTCAGGTCTCGAGGGCCCCTGCAGGCTCCGGAAGGGACCGGGCCCAGACGCCCGGGGTCCTCGCGTGGCGGCCGGAAGTGCGGCGCGCGGCGGGGCCGTGGCGGGCAGGGGTCTGCGAGCGGCCTGCGCGGCCGCGTGGGCCATGGGGCGGCGGTCGCGGGCCCGGCGGCTCCAGCAGCAGCAGCAGCGGCCCGAGGGCGCGGAGGATGGCGCCGAGGGCGGCGGGAAGCGCGGCGAGGCGGTAGGAGCCGGGGGCGGCGGGCGGGCCGGGGCCCCGCGTGTGCCTCCCCGACCCCGGGCCCGCGGGGTACGACGCCTTCTCCTTCCGCAGGGCTGGGAAGGCGGGTACCCCGAGATCGTCAAGGAGAACAAGCTGTTCGAGCGCTACTACCAGGAGCTCAAGATCGTGCCCGAGGGCGAGTGGGACCAGTTCATGGGCGCACTCCGGGAGCCTCTCCCGGCCACTTTAAGAATTACCGGTTACAAAAGGTGAGGGGGCTGTTCGTTTTCTTGGGAATGACAGAGGTTAAAAGCGAGGCGGTTTCCTCCCAAATTTTATAGTGCCAGCGAACGTGGCATATCAGCGATGTTGACTCGGGGATCATTGAAGAGGGAGCACAGGGGTCTGGCGACAGAGGGACGTATTGCAGGTGAATAAGAAATGGAAATATCATCAGAGAAAGGTTTGGATTCTGATTATTGGTGAACTGAGGATCCTACAGGAGAATTTATGACATCAAATATGGGTGAAATCATCTGGTCTCTTTTTTCAGTCTTTATAGTTAAATTTCTGCAAATAAATTGCAAGTGAGAATGAAACCATAGGTATATTCGGAAGAAACACAGTTTTGTTTTTCGGGATCAAACAATGAAGATTCTTCAAATTTTGAAGGGATAGGATACAGGAAAAAGACAGTGACTAAAGAATGTCTTCCCTCTGTGCAAAGTTGGATCTAGTTTTAAAACACCTGCAGTTTTAAAAATGTATAATGTATTAAATTAGCTTTTTAGATTAATTTGAAACTTTGTTATATTTTAATAGCCATGCAAAAGAGATTCTCCATTGCTTAAAAAACAAGTATTTCAAGGAATTGGAGGACTTGGAGGTGGACGGTCAGAAAGTTGAAGTTCCACAGCCACTGAGTTGGTAGGTATCGCCACACTTAATCATGTTGTTGGGTATTTCCTTCTTTTTTTTTTTTTTTTTTTTTTTTGAGACAGAATTGACAGAGTCTCACTTTCTTGCCTGGGGTAGAGAGTGCTGTGGCGTCAGCCTAGCTCACAGCAACCTCAAACTCCTGGGCTTAACCGATCCTCCTGCCTCAGCCTCCCGAGTAGCTGGGACTACAGGCACGCACTGCCGTGCTGGGCTAATTTTTTCTATTTTTAGTTGTTTGGCTAATTTTCTTTCTATTTATAGTAGAGACAGGGTCTTGCTGTTGTTAAGGCTGATCTCAAACTCCTGAGCTCAAGCAATCCTCCCACCTCGGCCTCCCAGACTGCTAGGATAACAGGCGTGAAACACTGTGCCTGGCCTTTCCTTTTTTAAAATTTTTTTTTTAATTTTTTTTTTTTTTTATTTCGCGAGTAGATGCTGACAGACATGTTGGGTATTTCTTTGGGATGTTAATGTCTGTCACTTGAATGTATTTCTTGGTACTGCATTTGCTGTTAACACAAAAGAACCTGAATGTTTTCCAGATATCCTAATGTTCTTTTACTCAGTGCTTTCATTGACATTATGATCTTATGCAGATTTTCATAGATGTTTTACAGCTCTCTATTTGAGACACTAAGTTCAGTTAACTCTTCTTAGTAGATCCAGCCTCTTTCTTTCCTTGATATTACCACTTCTACCATCTCCATGTCATGGCCTTTGTTTTCTCACATCAAAACTTTTGCAGAGTATGTTCTCTACCTTCAGAAAAAGGACAGATGTAACCTGAGGAAAGGTGACCACAGTCTGCTGTCAGGTAGTCTCCTGGTAGTTCTCAGTGTAGACTGGGGCTGGTCCATGCAGTCTCTCACCGCCTCAGCATCCAAGCACATTGCTGCTCTCAATGTTGCCCTTTCCTTACTTGTCCCAGAGGTATCATCTGGACTACCTGTTCCTCCTGGCCCAGTTCACATCTGGGTTGTGTGAAGGTGATCCCTTGTGCCGGCAGCACAGGTGTCTTGTAAAGTGCCTGGAATACTCTGGAAGTGCCAAGCCCTGGGTTAATTTATACATGTAGAAGTTGTTAAAGCAAAAATTGTTGTGGTTTCATATTTCAAATTACTAACATTGAGTTTTCAGAGTAAAAAAAAATGTTTTAAATAATTTTTATAGAAAGATCAATTAAGCATTTTACATCAACCCTTGAGGTTTTTTTTTTTTTGGATACAGAGTCTCACTCTTGTTGCCCCGGCTAGAGTGCCATGGTGTTAGCCTAGTTCACAGCAACCTCAAACTCCTGGGCTCACACAATCCTCCTGCCTCAGCCTCCAGAGTAGCTGGGACTACAGGCATGCACCACCATGCCTGGCTAATTTTTTTTTCCTATATATTTTTAGTTGTCCAATTAATTTCTTTCTATTTTTAGTAGAGACGGGGTCTCGCTCTTGCTCAGGCTGGGACCCTTGAGGTTTTGGCCATTCAAGTACATGGTGTTTGTTGTCTTACTTTTTTGTTTTGTGTTTGCTGTTGTTTTTGAGACAGTTTCACTCTGTGCCCTGGGTAGAGTACAGTGGCATCATTGTAGTTCACTGCAAACTCAAAATACTGGGCTCAAGCCCTCCTGAGCAGCTGGGACTACAGGCACTGGCCACCATGCCCAGCTAATTTTGCTATTTTTAGTAGAGATGGGGTCACACTCTTGCTCAGCCTGGTCTCAAGCTCCTGGCCTCAAGCTGTCCTCCTGCCTCAGCCTCCCGGAGTGCTACAGTTACAGGTGTGAGCCACGACACCTAGCCTGTTGTATTACCTTTTTAGGTAGTTTTTAGTGATTACAAACCAAGGTCAGATTTTCATTAATCATGGGTTACAGATTTGCTTGCTTTTCTTTCATTGACGTGTGGACTTCCAGTGTCCACATCACAGACAGGCACAGCATACACATTTTGAATGAGTGCTAACTGGCCAAACACTAAATTGATATTCAGCCATTATCAAAATCAAATGTACCATTGTTGAATGAAGGTTAAATTTGCAATTTTCTGCCAAAACATTCAGTGATGGTTTTTTAATGACGTATTTTCGTCAGATTTTAAAAGCTTGAAGGGCACAGTACAGGAAAGCGATTCAGGTGCTGGGTTGCTGTTGGTGGTTACTAATTGTGTGTCTGCGGTAGAGAGGTCGGTGGGAAAGGGAGACGTTCAGCCTTTGGTTATGGCGTTGCTGAGGTGGAGTGACTTTCACAGGATCAAGCTTTTCTTCCGAATAGTAACTAGATTATAGACTTTGGAGATTTTGTTGATTGTACTCATGCTTGTGTGCTGCTTAGAGTAGAGGCTGTCTGGCATTGCCAACAACAGGGTTGTAGTTGTCGTTGGGCAGCTTCTATTTTGTAGTTTTGCATGTATTTGCTGCTTCACACAATCACCTGAAAACATTTTTTCCTAAAACCTTGTGTCTGGGCCGGGCGCAGTGGCTCACGCCTGTAATCCTAGCACTCTGGGAGGCCGAGGCGGGCGGATTGCTTGAGGTCAGGAGTTTAAAACCAGCCTGAGCAAGAGCGAGACCCTGTCTGTACTATAAAAATAGAAAGAAATTAAATGGCCAACTAATATATATATAGAAAAAATTAGCCGGGCATGGTGGCGCATGCCTATAGTCCCAGCTACTCGGGAGGCTGAGGCAGGAGGATCGCTTGAGCCCAGGAGTTTGAGGTTGCTGTGAGCTAGGCTGACGCCACGGCACTCACTCTAGCCTGGACAACAAAGTGAGACTCTGTCTCAAAAAAAAGAACCCTTGTGTCCGTGCAGTGATGGGGTAAGAAAGACTTTCAAAATGAGGATGTCCTGTTCCTCTGGTCTCAGCCAATAGGAGCATTTCAGCACACACCTGTAGGGCGGAGGTGTACTCTCAAGGCCTGTCATTGAGATCATTTTCTTCTGCATGTTCCAGCAAACTATGAGAAACCATGGATTGCTAATAAGTCTTGCTATTTTTTTGTTCTGCATGCCATGGTTAAACTTTTATTTGGTTAGCCCTTTTTAACATTTAACAGCTGCTTTTTCCGTCTTGTTTGTTGAACATTATGTATGGGTACATGAGTAGGTGAAATTCCTAAGCCTCTTAGAAAGGCCCTGCAAGTTGTCTGAATTGAAGAATGAAAGTGAATCATTCTCTGCCAGCAGCCAGCAACTTTTATGCTATTTTTTGCTTTAATTTTCTGAGCACACAGCTGAAGGGTATGAACAAAAACGTTTGATTTGAGTTCCTGATACTCGGCTTTTACTGTTATCAGTGACAGTTTCTTGACGGCTTTATTCTGTAAACATTGATTCATTCAAATTCACTTGTCAGTTGTGGGATACTCATAAATCTCTAAGGAAGCAAGGAAAGCAGAAACTTTCCAAGACTTCTAGTGGTTTTCTGTATTGTTCACAATATACAAATCATGTAACATTCTTCCTTATCCTTTTGTATATAGTAGAACATAATTTGGGAAAGTGTGTTTTGGAACTGCATGTTAGAAGGAATGTTATAGTGTAGGACTATAGCTGGGGCCGATGTAATTTTTTCTTACTTTCCATCTACTCAGAACAGTAAGCTATTATCCTAAAGTACTTTTATTGATGGGACAAATCAGTTGGTCAGAACACATCTTACTGGCATTCTGTTCATGTGTTTTTTAATGTCTTGGTTGAAGATGATTTTTCATAGATCTTGTATATGTTTACAAAGTTTTTATCCCCTTGAGAATTTTTGATATGCAAAGTTGACAGTGGTGCTTTTAATTTATCATCAAGAAACTCCACATAGGACTTTTTCTTAAGACTAATGAGCTAAATTTGAATTAAATACCAAAAAATTAAATACAATTCTTCAAGATTGCTTTATTTGTTGTTAAAATCTATGAAGATTTTACTAAACATTTATTGGCTCAAAAAAGATGAAGCTGTTCCTAAACCTATATAAGAAACATACTTTATTTTAACTGTTAGTTGCTGTAGTTAACTACTTGAAAGTTATTAAATGTTTTTATTCATAAGATTAACATCTGTCACAATTATAACTACAGTAGGATTTTAATCCCATAGTAGCGAATTTACATTTTAACTATTAGAAATTCAGTCTATAAGGCACATACAGAGATATTTGTTATATCTGGACTGCTTATGAAAACTCACAATAAGTCTATATGGCATGTTCATATTGATAATGTTTTTGGTGATAGGATAAGTTGGTAACTTATGTGACATCCTACTGTCATTGATCACAGAAAAGTAAGAGCGAGCATATGGCTATTCACAAATAGAGGTTGCAGTGGCATAGCAGATTCTGCTCAATACTACAGTGAAAGCCAAATTTGAGTACATCCTACTATTTGGCCCCAGTCAGGCCAAAAGGGTATTTAAAACTAAATTCTTTTTTATATGATTTTCTTTTGGCTTTATATTTTTCAAACAAGTTAAACACTGAAGAGAGAACCAGGAGTAGGAAATAGCATCAAAGCACTGGGACATTTGAAGAGTGACCATGAACAGATTCAGCCAGCTTAATCTTCATTATT
The DNA here is from genome assembly GCA_008750895.1 of Mirza zaza. NCBI lineage: Eukaryota > Metazoa > Chordata > Mammalia > Primates > Cheirogaleidae > Mirza > Mirza zaza. Next base: position 66,489 of record VSMD01027916.1, on the reverse strand, counting down.
TGGTAGAAAATACTTTTGAAATGTATCTTACAGTGTTATGACTCTTGAGCAGTGTCTTCAGTTCTTAAGGCCTGAGTTTGTTTCTGTCAAGTAATCAAAGTTTCAGAGCAGTCAAACGTGTTTGTATTTCCCAAACATTCCAGTTTAATTTTCATCTGTCCCACTCTAGCTACAATTTAGTGCATGGAAACATTGTAACCTTGCTTTGTTAACTTGAGCTTATTTTTATACCTCAGACTTAGTAAGTGCTAAAACTGCAGTAAGGTTTATGGCCAAGTGATGTGTTATACTTAGCTTGTCATTGAGTTAATTGAGCATGGTGCTGTGTGTCACGTCATTGTATTCACTTGTACAGGTGCAGATTAGTGGATAATGCAGGCTAAGTTTGAAAACACATTCTCCCCAATCAATGACATCATCATTTATAGAAAGTTCAAATATTAATATATTCACAGAAATGGCAGGAGATACTTCATTCTTAGGTATATGTAGGTAACAATTAACCTAGGAGCTCAAATTAATGAGTTAGTGGTTTCTAAGGTTGTTTTTTTGTTTGTTTATTTGTTTTGGTATATAAAACCTTTTAGTACATTATTGGACTGGTTTGTTTTTAGCAATAGTGAAAAATAGTCTTTAAAAACTAATCAAATGTTTGTCAAGCACCCTGACAACTGTTCTGCATTATGTTGATTCTGTGTAATCTGTATTTCCTTAACATTTAAGTAACTCATTATTTTATATCTTTTTTTGTGTGTGTGTGATGACCTCTATACCACTGTTAACTTACCATAGTGAAGAGCAGCAGGGTCTCTACTTTTTCATTTCATCTTGAGCATTCATCATTATAATTCTGCAGTAATATTATGTGCATGTGTCTCTTATAACCACTGTGGCTCTCCCGTCTCTGCCTGGGCCCCAGTGTAGTTAGAACCAAGCTCATTTTCCCCCAAGGACATCACTGAGTGTTGCTGACTGTACTTGAGGATTGTGAATATGAGCGAGGAGAATAAAATTGAGTGTCTCATTTGGTATATGACCTGTATATGCAAGAAATTGTTAAGAGATCACTTTGTATATAATCCATACCTGTTTTACTTTCTTATTGGTCAGGTATCCTGAAGAACTTGCCTGGCACACAAATTTAAGTCGAAAAATCTTAAGAAAATCTCCACAGTTGGAAAAGTTTCATCAGTTTCTAGTGAGCGAAACTGAATCTGTAAGTAGATTTCTTTGGATTTGTTGATTTCCGTAAAACTTTTCAGACACAGATGTATTGTGGTTGTGTTTTTATCCTACTTGTCACCGGAAGTGATAGGTAGACAAGACACACAGAAAAGACGAGTGTGTGCACCACCTGTAATTTTTGACCATTTGTATTATGTATCTGCTATCTTGTTTGGCTTGTCCAATCATGCACTTTATTAAGGGTATCAGTCACAGTTGTCTGTCTGGTCTGTTGTTTTCTCCTACCCATGGATTTGGATGACTGTAGAAGTGGGGTGAGCACTGCACTTTGTTGACGGGATGTCGTTCAGGACAGCTGCTTAGTCCACTTTCATTTCCTCCTCAGGTGCACCTCCCAGGTGCCTGCCCTGCAGATAAAGTATTTATGTTTTTAAGGCCATGTTGGTGGGTTATGGGATTTTTGTTTGTTTTTAATATTTTTTTTTTAAGTGAGACTTGTGATTTTACTTTTTATCATCTCTATTTTTTTCTTGCCATGTGTTGCACCTGTACTTTGCCAAAAAAACCCCGAAACACCCAGGCACAACTTTGATTCTCATGAGACATCTGCTGTCACCCTCTCGGTTTCTTTGCCACCCCACGTTTCTTCAGTGCAGTTCAGGTGCTGAACTTCTTACCTCTAACATCAAGTCATCTCTAACAAAATAACTATTTGGTCATGTAATGAATATTTAAATGAATGCCCATAAAGTTTAGATATTGTAAGCCTTTTCTTTGGAGTTCTTAATCTCACATTTAAATCAGAGGTTTCCTCCTTCCTACTTTCTTATCTATTAATACTTTCTAGGCAGGTAAACCTCTGTGTGTCCGGTTTATGGTTTTTTTCCTTTTCACTCTGAACTTACAGAAATATTGTGCTTCCCATGTTTTTTCACTGAAGCCTTTAACCAATTTGGAAGCCCTTCACCTCAGTTCTGATCTCTTCCCAACCTACAGCTATTTATCGCTGTGGCTTTCTGTGTGTTTCAGTAGCCTTTTAAACTGGGCTTCTCTTTGCCTAGCTTTTCCTCCCTGAACAGTAATAAGAACCAGGAACTAAGTGCTGCTACATACTCTGTACTTGTGGCCAGTACAGGCAGAGATTCTCTTGCTCAGCTTTTAATCTAAATGGAAGGTCAAGTGAGGATAAGCAAGCTATTAGAGAACAATTCAGGTTTGCACTTTGAATGGAGTAGAGGGTTTATGAGGGATAGTGTGATACACAGTTGGATAGGTTTGAAGAGCCAGGTTTGGCACCTTGGAAAGGTGGAGGCGATGGGAGTTTAGTGTGGATAGCAGCTCTTGTAGGAAACCAATCTAGATTTTTGATCAGGAGTCAGCATGCTGAGAGCTCTCGAGATTAACGGTGACACCCTCTGGGTTATTCAAAGCAGGCTGCAAATCCTCTTCAGAGAGTGTTTATAATCAAGTGACTAATTGCTGGGATGTCTAGGGCCCGACTTCCCATCCTGCTTAATGCTTTAATTGAAAACTTGCATAGAAACAGAAGGCAAGCATGTCAGAATCACATTATAATGCAAAAGCTTAGAGTCAGTGTGCCTAGTGAGTGACTCAAGATTCAGATGTCACTGTAGACTCATTGCTGGCCAGAAACCCATGAGGTGAGAATTAGCAGGGATAAATGTAAAAGTCTGACCATTAGTTGCCTAAGTTTAAGGTGAGTGACAGCTGCTCAAGTAATAAAAAAGGCCAGGGTTGTAGGGTCCTAATGGAGCAGAAGTCTCAGGCCGTGAGGCTGTTAGAATAGAGCTGTGATCCTGGCAAGTGCTGGGCCACAGCAGGAGAATTTTGTCTACCTTTGAACAGTTGTACCTTTTAACCGATGCCCTGGCCCGCTAGAGAAGATGTAGAGGATGGTTGATTGGTGAGGAATTCTAGACAATGATGATCTGAAGAAGGAAAGATGGGAGCATTGGTTGATGTCTTTGTCTCTTTGAAGAGGCAGTTATAAGGAATAGAAAGTGGACGTGGGCTGTTTCTGAAAACAGAGGATGACTAAGAAATAGATGCTAGAATTTTAGTCAGGAGGGAAAAACCACCTGGCGGTAACTTTCTATCCTGTGCTAAGCTGATGCTCCCTGTTGCTAAAGGTATTTACACAGCAGTCTGCCTCGCAGAGGTGCTCGCCCGGCTTCTGTGCTCTACGATGGGGACACGGGACAGTGCAAGTGTAAAATCCCTTTCCTTTTATAAAAGTCAGTACCTGCAGTAAGTGTTGGTATTAATGGTTATGCCTATTTAGCCTTTAGACTACTTTATCCATCAGTACAAAATCTATCCTCATTTAATATAGTAGGAATTCTTTCGTTCTGTGTAAGATTATATGGTCTTTTTCTGTTGCATTTGAAACAATACCCAATATTAAAATTTTCTATTTTTTTTAATTGTTAATTTTTTTCCCCAAGGGAAATATCAGCCGTCAAGAAGCCGTTAGCATGATCCCACCGCTGCTGCTCAATGTCCAGCCTCATCACAAGGTAGCAAACTTTAACTAGAAACATGGGGTACATCAAGCAGGGTCCACAAGAAAAAGAAACATGGGGGTGGATAGATTGTTAATCAATTTTTGTTGAAACTATTTTTTCTTAATATAGTTAATCCTTTTTTTCCTTTTCACTTTGGATGAAGATTGATTTATGTTTTAGGTTCTTTGCATTTTTGTTCTACTTAATTTTTAGTTTAGATAACTATTTTGTACCTTTTTTTTTTTTTTTTTGTCACACTTCCACTGTCTGCAATATTTTGTCCCTTCCTTTTTTTTTTGAGACAGAGTCTCACTTTGTTGCCTGGGCTAGAGTGCCCTGGTCTCAGCTTATCCCACAACAACCTTAAACTCCTGGGCTCAAGCAATCCTTCTGCCTCAGCCTGCCGAGTAGCTGGAACTACAGGCATGTGCCACCATGCCCGGCTAATTTTTTTCTATATAATTTTAGCTGTCCAATTAACTTCTTACTATTTTTGGTAGAGACAGGGTCTCCCTTCTGCTCAGGCTGGTCTTGAACTCCTGAGCTCAAATGATCCGCCTCAACTTCCCAGAGTACTAGGATGACAGGTGTGAGCCACAGTGCCAGGCCTATTTTGTCCCTTCTTAAAGGCTATTTATTTGCTTTACAGATTATCTTAGATGGTCTTGATTGGCTAAATTAGCATGACAATCATAGTGAACATCTGCTGAGAGCTTATTGTATTCCAAACATTGTTCTGTGTCCTTTATGTGAATTAATTCATTTTATCATCTGCATAACCCTCTTAGGGGAGATACTGTCACTGTCTCCATTTTTCCAGATGAGGAAAAGGGAGCAAAGAGAAGTGAAGTAACTGGCCCAAGGTTTCAGAGCTAAGAAGGGGCTGAGGTTTTGGCCCAGGTAGCTCTGTCCCATACCATTATAACAATTCTTATTCATCTCTAAGTTTATTGTTTTCACTGGTTTCTAGTGCTATTCTGTTCCCATCTTCTTTGGAGACTGTACCTTTATCATTCTGTGATTTCAGGAACATTATATTATGGAATCCCTAAAAGTAAAATATGTCATACAGTATAGATGTATTCTATAAAGAAATGTATTTAGGTCTTAGACTAGAAATCAAAAGATTAGAACGACTCATAAAATGTTTAAATTAAATGTAGAATATTCGATTTTAAAAAACATTAAACATTTTCTTGCTTTATGAATAGATCCTAGATATGTGTGCAGCACCTGGCTCAAAGACCACACAGTTAATTGAAATGCTACATGCCGACATGAATGTCCCTTTTCCAGGTATGCATTGGACTTGTTTTTAGAAGGGTAGGAATATTACTACTTTGGTGGGTTGTAGACAATGGGAAGATCCTAACATTGCCTGCTAATTGGGCCCTGAAAGTCTCCTATGACAAGCAGATGGCTTTTCTATCTACCACTAGTAGAACTGGACATTTTTGTACACCATCATCAATAGTTCTCAAACCAACACATCGTACTTTCGGGGGTGGGGGTGGGGTGGGGAAGGCGGTATTTTATATTTTCTATAAAGGCAAATAGTGTTTCTTTATCAAGCATGCTTACAGAAGATAGATTTTTGCAGCTTGAATTTTTAGTAGTAACAGTTCACTCCTTTCCCCCACCGTTTTTTCTTTTTTGATTACTTATTGCCTTACATGAGAAGCAGTAGAGCATAGTTTCTAAGAGGTGCATGTTAGAATTCCTGGGTTCAGATCCCACTACCATTTAATAGGCAAGTTACATGATAGTATTAGACACCACATAAGGAATGGGATATCAGTGCTTTAGCTTGCAAGGATATAAGAGAGAAAAGTGCTCAGAAAATGGCAGCTGTTATTTTAGTATCACTCATGTCCCTTTATAAGGATTCTTGAATTCCTGTCCTTAAGTGATCCTTAAGCTGGGACTACTGGCATGAGCCACTGTACCCAGCTATAGGGATTCTTTTAAGAAGTGGATACAAATACTCTCCATGGTGTTTTAGAGTCAACCGTTCATTTCATCCTACTTTCTTTGTTCAAGCCGCCTGCTCTAGTTCTGTTTTAATGGGCATAGTTGTTAGCTGTGTTTTTTAAAGTCCTCCTTTTTACATCATTCAGAGACAATGTCTTTGCTAGAAAGTCTTCTTTATTCTGTGTTTTTAATTATTTTCTCCAGATTGGTGGTAAAGAGCCTTGATATCCCAGCAAGAGTGGTTTCTCCTCTTTATATTATTGGTGCTTTGCATTTCATAATGTTTTGAAGCGTGACTTTGATCATAAATGTTGTAGGCATGTCTGCCTTTTTGCTGGGGGTGTGAGAGGAACCAGAAGAGCAGAAGTAGCGCCCAGTGAACTTCCAGCAGCAGTTCTTGGCCTGGGGAGAGTCCCAGGAACAGCTTACACTTTCAGGTGCTGAGACACCACCCTAGGAATCTGATGCACAGATTGAAGCCCTGGCCCATGCTCAGTATTTTAAAACATTTGTCAGATGATTCTGTTTTCTATGCCTTTCTCTCCTTGCCCTGCTTTGTAATGAAGAGTTACTAATAATAGAAGACATTTTTGGCACAATATGAATAATTGTTGAACAAATGAATTTTGAGGTTTGAAATTTAAGTGTCCATAAAATCTGTGAAGAGCTACTTAGTTCCTTTTTTTGAACCACTTAATGTATTTCTAGCAAATCTTGACCTTGGGTCTTAATTTTAGAGGGTTTCTGTTTCTCACCTGCTGACTTAGAGGTGGTATTTCAGGAAATGATTCCACTTATGCTACATTTCACCTGACAGTCCGATTTTATGTTCCCAGAGGGATTTGTTATCGCTAATGATGTGGACAACAAGCGCTGTTACCTGCTCGTTCATCAAGCCAAACGGTTAAGCAGTCCCTGCATCATGGTAGTAAACCATGACGCTTCCAGTATACCTAGACTCCTGATAGATGTGGACGGAAGGAAAGAGATTCTCTTCTATGATCGAATTTTATGTGATGTCCCTTGCAGGTATTTATATTTTTAAGAGTCCAGGAAGACCAAAATCCACTAAGGAAATCAAATCAAACATAGACTAAAATGGAGCTGCCTATGAAAACACATGCAATTGTACATATGAGTCTTATGGAGAAAGGTACTGAAGCCTAAACCACAGGATGCATGCTCAAAGTTTTAGTAATAAACAGATCAGCAGACGTTGGATACAGAACAAAGAGATTAAAAAATGGATGGTTTTGATAGTCTTATGAAAGATAAAAGAAAATACCTGAGAGGAAGATAGAATCATAAACTCCTCCCATTGTGGTGTATTTCAGGATATCATTGGTTGGAACAATATGTGCATCCCAGGAATTTCTATTTGTTCTTCTAATAAGTACAGTATGTAAAAAACTTTGTCATAGTATAATACATAAACACATTGGGTTTCACATTGTTTATAATACAATGAATGAAATTCAGAGTTCAGACCTTTGAGAAACTTACTTTACCTATATTTTTATACCTTTCTTCAAATTTTACATGTAAGTTTTAGATATTTAGAGTTTATATATGAAAGAATTCCATGGTATAACTGAGTAACAGTTTTTCCAACTAGAAAAGAAAAGAAATATAACTAAAGGCATCGTGGATGATGATGATCTCAGGTGTTAATACCTTTTGAATAGTGTAAGTTTGTTGAGACCAGAGTTCAAAAGCTGCCACAAAACTTGTTAGCAATAAACACAAGGTTTAAATATGATACCTCATCATGGAAGAATTCCATTTTTTTAAAACAAGTGGCAGGCAGATTTACTGCTTGTGACAGGGCTCAGGTTGAAAATTTCAGCTGGTTGCACTGAATATGTCTTTGTTTAAAATACCTGAAAAAATTCCTCTTTAAAGTAAAATTTAAAGGCCAGGGAACTAAGTTCTTTTTTCCCCTTAGGTTGTAATTTCCTTTTCTTTTTTCTTTTTTGAGACAGGGTCTCTCTTTCTGTTGCCCAGGGCCAGGGCTAGTCTTCAGTGGCATCATCATAGCTTGCTGCAACCTCAAACTCCTGGGCTCAAGTGATCCTCCTGCCTTAGCCTTCCAAATAGCTGGAACTACAGAATCGAGCCACTGCTGCCAGCCAATTTTTCTATTTTTTGTAGAGATAGGATCTCTCTTGTGCTCAGGCTCTCTTTTGTTCTCCTATCTCTCTTTTGTAGAGATAGGATCTCTCTTGTGCTCAGGCTCAGGCTGTAGGTTGCAGATTTCTAATTTTCCCCAAGGACCTATGTTTTTACACTCCTGTTTTCTTGTAATCAGAAAGATAACTCATTTCTCATGCCTGAGAGCGAAATGACCTTGTGAGCAATTGGTTGCAAGCTGAGGACATTTCTGAAATTATGGTGTAATTTCCCACCATAGAAGCCTCTGGCATACATCCAGGGACATCATTTAAAAGCAGATATCATATCTCAGAACATTTCCATACTGCTGAGCTTGTACCTCAAGCAGATGTGACTAGACCACCAAAGAAAATTAAACTTTACAGAGAAAGACAGGCGTTACCCCTGGAAAAACTAGGTAGATAAAATTAGACAAGGACAGAAGATTAACAAGTTTAATCTTTATTATAAAATGTATAAGGAAATAGTTTCCATTAATAAAAACAGATAAAGAATAAAAAAGATACAGATGAAGAAAATAAAGAATATACTTTCATTAAATAAAAGTAGAGAGTCAGAAATGTATGATTATAGGAAAACTTTAGTAAGGAAATTAAATGAGCTTAACTGAATTTGCTGTGGAAAATTCTTTGAGTGTAAATTTATCATTATTCACATAGTTCTGATTAAAATGTCTTTGGTGATGAACTGAATTTCTAAATAGTATTCAAGGTTCTGTGCCCAAATCTGTAAATAAGTTTTGTAAGTATTTTTCCCAAGTGGAAGCAGACTAATATCTCTTTAGGTGTTGAATGAAGTTTCCTGTTCAAAGCCATTGTTTTCTTTTTGACTGAAAATTGAAATGTAATTAAAAAGTATAAGGTGTTAGACTGTTCCTAAAATAGAAAGTTGATTGTGGTTTGTGAAAATTTAGATTGTTTTCTAATTGATATTTATAATAATATCTGTTTTGTAATTTAGCTTGAATATGATACATCTATTAAAATTTAATTGTCTACCTGTATAGAATTTTAAGTTCTTGAATACTTACTTTCTAGTGGAGATGGCACTATGAGAAAAAACATTGATGTTTGGAAGAAGTGGACCACCTTAAATAGCTTGCAGCTCCATGGGTGAGTAGAACTTTGTGACTGGTAACACTGCATGACAAGTAGATTAGTAAAGATTCATTGTTAAATTATGTAACGAGCATCCAGATCTTTAATTGTAAGGCTGTGAATATCAGAGAATGATAGTAAATGGCCACCTTCAAGAATTTGCTTATTTATCAGAAGTTGTTTTTAAAACTTTTCATGAGTGTAGTAACTGCAAATTTTATTTACTTCAGAAACGCATTTATTAAAAATATTTTTCGTGAAAATTTCTTATAACATTTCAAATGTTTTTTCATGAAATAACTCCTCTTAATGTCTTATTAATCTTTTTCCTCTCCATTTTTGTCCTTTTGTCTTATTATTTTGCTTAACATTTTAGTCTCTTCTTAGAAATATTTTTTGATTTTTTTTTTTATGATGGGGAAAACTTTGCAATAAATTTTGGAAAATTCTTAAAAGAAAATCTCAAAGTGGTAACTTCTATTAATGTTGGTGTATTGTGGTGTTTTTCTGTGTATAGGGATTTTTAAAATACTTGTTTCAAATAGATTTGATTGTTTTGTCCATAGAGATTTGTATTCTTGCTTTCATTTGACATGAAAAGTTGCATGTTCTTACAGCAGGACTGTGGGTGATATAAAGTGTGCTGATGGACGTCCACCACAAATAGCTCCAGCAGGGGATTTGGCTCTTTATAACAGAAAAATCCCCTATTTTTGTGAAACAGAGGCAAAAGATAGGATTAGAATATATGAAGGGATACAAATTTTTCATAGAAAAATCACATATTTGTATAAGTATGGAGATTTTTTAATAGTGAAATTCATCTAATACGTTGAATTCAGCAGTTAATCATTTAATCAACTTTCTGCTTTGCTCTGTGACATATTGGGAAAGGTTAACCGAACAGTAAAGACAGTTATTTAAATAGATGCTTTTTTATTAATACAAAACACTTTATAATATAAAGTTTACTATAATTTCACTTAGAACCTTAAGCTTTTTTATTATAAGTGTCATAAAAACTTGAAATAAATGAGTGACATAATTAGTAAATAGGTGCTTCTGATATGTGTGCTTTATGGACTAGTTCAGTCTTCTGTGACCTAACGTCAACCCTTAGCTTACAGCTACGTATTGCAACTCGAGGTGCTGAACAGCTGGCAGAAGGTGGGAGGATGGTGTATTCCACGTGTTCACTAAACCCCATTGAGGACGAAGCCGTCATAGCGTCTTTGCTGGAAAAAAGTGAAGGTAAGCACAGTGGACGCATCTTTTAATAAAAGTGTATGCTTTTAAAAAATTTTGCTAAGGAATGGTGTATATTCCTATGGGCCTTTTCCTGAGCATTTGCTTATAAGATATATAATATAAAGTTTACCTTCTTAATCATTTTTAAGTCTGCGGTTTGGCAGTGTTTGGTATATTCACATTGTTGTGCAACCATCTCCATCAACATCTGTCTCCAGAACTCTTCATCTTGCAAAACTGAAACTCTTGGATCTATAAACAGTAGCTCCCCGTGTCCAACTCTCTCTCAGTAACCACTGTTCTTTTTTTGGTCCCTGATTTTGACTACTCTAGGTACCTCATTTAAGTGAAATCATATAGTATTTGTCTTTCTGTGGTTGTCTTATCTTACTTAGTATTGTGTCCTCAAAGTTCATCAAGTTGTAGCATGTGTCAGAATTTGATTCCTTTTTAAGGCTAAATAATATTCCATTGTACATGTAAACCACATTTTTGTTTATGCATTAATCTTTCAATGGACAGTAGGGTTTCTTCCATCTTTTGGCTGTTGTGAATAGTGCTGCTGTGAACATGGTGTACAAAAATCTTCAAGACCCTAGTTTTAATTCTTTTGAATACATACCTAAAAGTGGAATTGCTGGATCGTGCGGTAATTCTGTTTTTAGCTTTTTGAGGATCCCCCCATACTGTTTTCTATATCGGCTGCATCATTTTATATACCTGCCCACAGTGCACAGGGGTTCCAGTTTCTGTACATCTTTACCAACACTTCTTTCTTTTTGGGGTTTTTGTTGTTGATAGCAGCCAATCCTAATGGGTGTGAGGTGTTATCACACCATTTTCTACTATAGACGTGTAGTGTAAAACATTCTGAAAAAGCAATTTTCCTAATGTTTTGATCTAAAATATTTCTGTTTTTGTTTTGCTGAAATCTTAACTTTTCCCATCATATTCTCTTTAAAGCAAATAATGAGAAATTTCAAACTTATACCATGTTTCCAGAGTAGAACACTATTGAATTCACTGTGCCCATGTGTCCTTTCAGCTGGGTTCTTATCAGTGACCGGGCTGGGCTGGGCTGTAGCCTTCTGGTTGGTGATGCCTTTAGAGACCTTTACACTAGAATTTAATGTGTTTGTTTTGTTTTCCTGTGCTTACGCAGACCTACACAGAAATGTGATTTCTGAGTGGTCCCTCCTGCACGGTCATAACCTCTGTGGTTTTGGGGGTACTTTATTTCAGGAGGTGTGTAAAGAGGACAGTGGCAGATGTAATTTCCTAGTTAGTTCAACCGTAGTAAAATATACTTACAAGTATGACTTTGAGTCAGTTGTGAGAACTGTTGAGTCCTGCTCAGATGTGTCTGCATTAGCTAGGAATTTTAGAAAAATACTATTCCATGTAGCTTCAACAACACAAACACCTCATATATGCCCCTTGCCACAGTCTGGTCTCAGATCTTGGAGAAGCAGAAAATCGACATTTATTATTTGCATGCCCAGTTGCTATTTACTGTTCAAACCTGAAGGGAAGTTCCAGTATTTGTGGGTTCTCAAACTGCTTTCTTAAAACTGATTTCCTCTGTTTTCTTTGTGAGGGGTTTTCTTGACTTGGAGCGGTAGTCACAGCCCCATCTTGTGCTGCATGGTAAGGTTTTTGTAGATCCTCCGAGTGTTCATCCGATTACCTCTGCTGAGTCTCTGTTGCCTGATTAAGAACTCCATGTATTTCTTTTCACTCCTTTTCCTGTTTTAAACTTGTAGCTGGGACCAGAAGCCAGGTCTCTTTCTGATTTAGGAGAGAACAGGCCCTTGTCTCTGTTAAGCTGGCCTTCCCTTGTGGTGGGTGGCATAAAACTGAACGTTTAAAAATTTCCACAGTTCATTTTAAATGTTGCTTTTCGGTTCTGGGATGTTTGTTAGACATAAAGCCGTGAAAACCCAAATCATCTAACTGGCGTGTATCCAGAACAGAGAGATGGCCAGGCACTCTGAACCCCAGCCTCACATCACGTGCCAGGCTGCCTTCTAAGAGAGTTCGTCTTGCATTCATGGTGGGCTCTGCGACGCCTGTTCATTTGAACAGCTTTATGGCACTATAATTTATATATTGTAACATTCGTTTTAAGTGTACAGGTCAGCGATTTGTAATGATTTTACTGAGTTCAATACCTGTTACCAGAGTCCAGCTTTTGACATTTCCTTCACCCCCAGAAGATCCCTCATGCCCATTAGCACTAACTTCCCATTCCTACCCCAGCTCGGGCAGCCACTGATCTGCTGTTCATCAATGGAATGGCCTTTCCTGGACATTTCCTGTAAGTGGAGTCATATAGTGTGGGGTCTTCTGTGTCTGGTTTCTTTCACTGGGCATAATGTATGCCTTTATAAAAGATTATATATATATAAAATTATATATATATATTCTTTTTTGCTACCTAGGGGCTTTGGAGCTGGCTGATGTGTATTCTGAATTACCAGGGCTGAAGTGGATGCCTGGAATCACGAAGTGGAAGGTAATCTTTCTTTAAAGACTTCAGTTCAAGAGAGTAGGTTCAGCTTAATAGACTTAGAGTTATAAAAGTTTCAAGTATGTGTTTTTGGGTAACTTGAATAAATACTACATCAAGTTATGCAGTTTATTCGATGTCAAAATTATATTTAGTGACAAATGTTATGATTTGTCACATAAGGGCAAGTTTTCTTGCCCTTATTTTGCGTGTAGGAATCAGCTTTGTTGCTACTCTCCCCATGAGGCAACTTTGCTTTTTTAATGATCTAGGATTCAAGCTTGGCTTCCAATATGAAATAATTCACTTTACGGTTTTAGGCCCAAATCAATTTTGGGGCTTTAAACAACAACAACAACCAAAAAAACTACATGGAAAATGTTCTCTTATTATGATTGCCTGGTTTTTTGGAATACAAGTGTTTCATCTTTGTTTTTAACAGATTTTATGTAATTTGGGGATTTTCTGTAAAGATTGGTTTGTTTTTATCTTGGCAGATAGTCTTCCTATCTTGGAGACAGTGATATCCACCATTTGTCACGTTTGAGAACATTTACTCTGTTACTCTGTGATTTTTCTTATTGTCTTACATAGTGCCGATAATCCAGAAATGTGCCTTTCTGTGTGGCAGGTAATGACAAAAGATGGGCAGTGGTTTACAGATTGGGATGACGTCCCTCACAGCAGACATACCCAGATTCGACCCACCATGTTCCCACCAAAGGACCCGGAAAAGTTACAAGCGATGCACCTGGAGCGGTGGTAAGTGTGTGAGGCCCTCCAGGTTTGGGGACGGTGAGGAAGGTCCCATCCTCCGGGGACTGATACGCTTTGTTGGGATGAGTTAGAGGCAGCAGGGTGACAACCTCACAGGTGTGAACTTCCCAGCAGGTAGGACATTCTCAATGACTCAGTTACTGGCAGTAGGCATTTGTAAATAGTGAAATTGGTTAGAACCTAAACAGTAATATTTTGAATACATTGGCCATTCTATGAGTGAGGGCTGCCTCAGTATCTGCAGTAAGACATGACTTTTCTCTCACATCATCTTTGTAGTATTTGTCTTAACACAAAATACATTTTGGGTCAGTTAAAAAACATGAATTACCTTTTTTTTAGCCTTAGGATATTACCACATCATCAGAATACTGGAGGGTTCTTTGTGGCAGTGTTAGTGAAAAAATCGTCAATGCCATGGAATAAACGTCAACAAAAGGTAAATTTTTTTTTCTTTTCCCAAAATAATATTTTATCAAGTGCTTTTAAGACAAAATCTCCTAGGAGTTTAGTGGAAGACGTGCAGAGACAAAGAGGAGTTGGATGGGCTTGGGCAGAGGGCGGAGCATGAACTAGGGGGGATTCATTTAAACCTCAAGTTTTCCGAAACAGACATCCTTAGGGAATAGGTAAGTGGAACAAGAGTATAATGCTCTGTGGCTCGAGTTGGAAGCCTCCCAGCTTCTGTTCCGGGCCAGGTGGGTGCAGAGCCCCTGATGACCTAGGCTGACCTCAAGCAGGCTGGCTTCAGCATGGCTGTATGGAATGATGAAAGACTTGGTCCAGTCCTGGCTAAAAAAAGGTACGGCCTGACCTGTTGTAATGAATCTAAACCCATCTGCTGGTCCCTTTCTGAGGCAGGTCAAGAAGCTGAGAGGCGAAAACAAGACCTTCCTCGTCTTGGCACAGCGCTCCACGCGTTGTTGTGTATTGGCCTTTTTGTCATGTTGCTACCCATGTAAACGGGTTTGGAGTCTTCCTTCATTTTGCCTCTGATACATCGTCTTAATTTTTTAGAGCAACTTGGTGTGATTTGCCCATTTACATAATAATACTTCTCCCCTTTCTGTTATGTCGGTTTCTTATTCATTTAGTTCAACTCATGTGTTTTGGTTGTCTGCCCTGTATGCTCGCACAGCGTGTGCTGCCAGGGGCTGCGGACGGCTCCGGCAGCGTCGGTGGGCAGCACGCCCTAGTCCAGTTGAGGTGATGAGGCATGTGAACACAGCCGGGACACAGGCCAGGGCATTCGGTCGTGGAGGTAGAACAGAGGGTGTGGTGGAGAAGGGGCCATGTGAGCCAGCCTCTAAGCAAGGTGCCATTGCCAGCAGGGACAGAGTGCTGTCACCAACCTTGTCCTGAGGCCTGGCGTTTGTCTGTCTGTTTTCTACGTGGAAATAAAAGGCACTCTCTGGGAGGCAGTGTTGCGTAGTGTTAAGAGCACAGAATCTCAGACTCCAGCTCCTCCACTGAATACCTTTGTGACCTTGGAGAAAATGTGGAACTTGCCTATTTAGAAGCATCTTAATTTGTAAACTTCATTGGGACTAGGAATTCCTACTTTTACCAGTCTTATGATTTGTTAGAACACTACATGTATTTTTAAAAGATTTTTTGATACAAGTAAAACATTTTGCCCATCCTCAAAGCCAAATGTAAATTATACTATTGCTCTAATTCATAAGTTTATTCTCCAGCACGTATTTCCTTAGTGCCAGGAGATGTCCCCTTTTTCCTGATTTGCACAGCGGTTTATCCATATGCCCTGGAACAGTTCTCACTTTTTTTTCTTATTGTTATACATGTACTTTTTGCCCTTGCCTGATATTTTAGGAATCATGTTTACTCATTCTTTGTGTCCTTCATTGTGGCTTACACAGAGCAGATGCACAGTAAGCATTTTTAGATGGAAACAAGCTGGTGCGATGGGCCTCTCTTAAGGAAAAGGCTAGGTGTGCTCTTTGTGGGAGTAAGGTGTAGTCAGTCAGCTTTAACACCAAAGAAATGGTGTCCATGAATTTCATTTATGATAGCAAACATTTAAAATGACGGTTTAATAAAATTCTCTGTTTTTCTGCATATAATGCTGTATAAAAATGTAACTGATTTTGTGAACTTGATATTTTTAGTTTTCTCGTAGCATTGCTGAGTATGCTGCTCTTTGTGCGTAAATGAACTTTTTCCCTTGGACAGCTACAGGGTAAGTCTGCAGCGAGCAGAGAAACCACACAGTTGAGCCCAGCAGATCCCACGGAAGGGAAACCCGCTGACCCTGCCAAGCTGGAAAGCCAGTCAGTCACAGGAACTGGTGACGCAGAAATAATTCAAACAACTGAGAATTCAGAGAATGATGGCAATAAGAAAGATGGCGTGTGTGGGTAAGAGAAAGGGTTCTGTCTTGATACTGATCTAGCGTTTTCTCAGCCCTCTTGGATTGAATGGGATCCCACAGCTGCACCTGTGGGGGTTGCATGGGTGGGTTTGAGAGCACAGCACGTGTGTGGTATTGATACACGCGTGTGGGTGCTGCGCTTCACAGGTGGAGGTTAGAAGGTCGGCATCTGCTTCCTGGTACAGGACACGTGCAGAAACCCCATGCTGCACAGCGCGGGGCGCGTGCTGGTGGGAGAGGAAGGATGTGCTTTAGGTGCTTCACTCATCTCAAAGACCACAGATTTATTCGTCTCATCCTAATTCCTTTTCTAGTCCTCCTCCTTCAAAGAAAATGAAGCTATTTGGATTCAAAGAAGATCCATTTGTGTTTATTCCTGAGGATGACCCGCTCCTTCCCCCTATTGAGTAAGGGTTAATTTTAATTTTTTAATTCTTCATTTAAGGAAATTTACTATAGAGTAATAAATGCACACTGACCACACTTAGCCATTGTTTTGTATTTAGTGCTGTATGGTTTTTTTTTAAACTGCGTGTTAGAGCGGGGTGACACTTTAGAGGTTGTTTACTCAGCTTTTCAATTTAAGGCAAAAGAGAAAGCTTTGTGCACAAAGAGTATATAAAGATGATGGATGAGAAAACTGGACCGTGATTCTGAAAGTGGATTGCTCAGTCGTGATCCTGAGCACGCACTACTCAGTTCAGTTGGGAGTCCCGTGGCCGAGGCTGCACACTCAGTTCCTGTTGTAGAAGGGAGGAAGAGGGTGGCGTGGGTGCCAACAGGGTTAATGTAGGCAGAGCGTGGAGGAAAAGCGCTTAGGATAACAATCTCAGACTCTTGTGTTTCTTACTCATTAAATTTTAGTGTATGTGTGCCAGAGTGGCCATTTGTTTTCTTTATAACTGGCCCTTTGCATACATTTGTAAAAATCTTTCTTCGAAATTAAGTTTCAAAAGTAGTATTCTCAGGTCCTTGTCACTGGAGTAGCAGCTGACAGGAAGCTGCTCTTGTTAACGTAGGTCTCTGATTCAGTTGTGCCCCAGATAAACACTGCCTGGAGGTTTCAGGTGGAAGGTGACGAAGCTTAGACGGTGGGGTGCAGAGCAGAGCCCGGTGCCCTCACCCCACACTGCAGCTTTAGAAATTCAAGTCTGTGGGAAAAGAGAGAGGTGTTCAGAGACAGTCTACCAGAACTTGAGCTAAACTTGTAAAAAACAGCACTATTTTGTTTCCAGGAAATTTTATGCTTTGGATCCTTCCTTCCCCAAGATGAACTTGTTAACTCGGACCACAGAAGGGAAGAAAAGGCAGCTCTACATGGTTTCCAAGGAGCTGCGAAACGTGCTGCTGAATAACAGCGAGAGGATGAAGGTATCACCACCGGGTGCAGACGGGTGTGGCTTTACACTTCCTTTCTGAGGGCAGGTTTGATGTCGGGGGAGCAAATCCTGGCACCTGCCTTCTCTGCCTGCAGCATTGGCTGAGGGTCCCTGAGCCTGCCTTGTGGATTCAGAGCTGTTGGCCAGCACAGGGCTGAGTGGTCCCTGACTCTGGTGACCTGTGTCCTTCTGTGCCACTGTCCTTGTACCTGGATAAGCCTTGGTGTGGTCCTCATGGCTTGGCCTCCTGGGAGAGAGAGCACAGAGGTTTTGGGGGCTGCGACTGTTGCTGTTCCTGTGGCCCTTTGATTTGTCCTTATAGACATTTTCCTTGGAACTCTGCCAGTTTTAGATCCCTCTTTCACTTGCATTACTACTCTCTGAGGGCATCCACCGAGTCAGAACGATCGAATTATTTCTGTAACAATACGAACACAAGATCTGCTTTTTCACTCCTCTCTCAGGGGTTGCTAGGCCAGGTGGCCTCTGACAGCATTCTTGCTCTTAGTGGCCACTGAAATGTGTGCTGACATATTCTTAATGTTTTCAAAGTTTCCCAGTTTTAATTTCTTTCTTTTTTTTTGAGACAGAGTCTCACTTTGTTGCCTGGGCTAGAGTGCTGGGTGTCAGCCTAGCTCACAGCAACCTCAAACTCCTGGGCTCAAGCAATCCTCCTGCCTTAGCCTCCCAAGTAGCTGGGACTACAGGCATGCGCCACTATGCCTGGCTAATTTTATATATATATATATATATATATATATGTGTGTGTGTGTGTATATATATATATATATGTGTGTGTGTGTGTGTGTATATATATATATATGTGTATTAGTTGGCCAATTAATTTCTTTCTATTTATAGTAGAGACGTGGTCTCACTCTTGCTCAGGCTGGTTTCAAACTCCTGACCTTGAGCAGTCTGCCTGCCTCGGCCTCCCAGAGTGCTAGGATTACAGGTGTGAGCCACCGTACCTGGCCCCCAGTTTTAATTTCTGTGGTGGCAGTTATTTGTGCCCTTGAGCCCACGTACACAGAAGTCGTTAGCTGGTTCTTGAGAACTGCGTTAGAAGCAGGTGGCTTCTCCGTGGTTTTCTGTTTCTCCTTCCCTCTCCCCTTCAGCAGCTGCTTCTATACAGCCTTGCCTCCTTTCAGCAGAGGGGATATTGAATTGATTATCTTGACTTTATCTGTGTGTGTATTTCAGCTAATATTTTTTTACTTTATAGGTTATTAACACAGGCATAAAAGTCTGGTGTCGAAATAACAGTGGTGAAGAGTTTGGTTGTGCTTTCCGGCTGGCACAGGAGGTAATTTTAGAACAAGACTTGACTAACATGAGCCCTGAATCCCTGGGAAGCAGCTGGGGGGACAGTAGGCTTTCCAGTCGGCAGGACGCTGGGCGTGGCCACTCCTGCAGGTCATTCAGCTTCCCCCTCTGGGAGGTGGGGCCATAGTGAGGCCTGGACACAGGCACAGAAAGTCCCTCAGAGCCCGTGATTGCTGTCGTTCACAAATGGCATCATGGTGCTCTATCTCTTATTTCCACAGGGAATATATACATTGTATCCATTTATTAATTCAAGAATTATTACCGTGTCAATGGAAGATGTCAAGACACTATTGACCCAGGAAAATCCATTTTTTAAAAGACTCAGCTGTGACACATACACTCAAGCCAAGGACCTGGGTAAGCAGTTTGAATTGCATGGAGGCTTAATTTGTATTATCTTTATAAGGGCAGTGAAAATACAAGTGTTTCTCTTTTTCTGGGATATTTGTTAATCATACATTGTAGCTTTCTTTTTACTGATTATATCAATTTTCAGAGGTTATTTTTTTGTGGAAGCCTAATTGACATCTCAAAATGTTCAAGATCAAAGGCATCTCTTGGGGGTTGCTCTACTTCCCCGGCCCTGGGAGAGCTCCTGGTGTTGCCCAGAAGCCCACAGTGAGCCTGTGTGAGTAGCCCCAGCCAGAGCTCCTGCCCAGCTGCCTGTCGGCAGGTCCCTGGTGCTTGGGTTCCTCTGTTCCTAATGCAAGGGACACAGGTAGACAAGACCAGTTAACATGAGGCATCTGGTTTGTTTGATGTTTTAACTGCCCTTGTTAAAGCAGAATTACAGTCTGGCCAGCAGTTCCTACTGTTATGCTGGCCAGGCAGGATAGATTATTGGTTGCATTATTATTTTCATATTTCATAAATTTCCACTTCAAATCACTCTAGTGACATTTTCCCCTAAGCATGAATATAATTTCACCAAGCCATTATAATTTTGTCCTTCTGTTGTTTTCATTCTTATTTTTTATAACCTGTTCAATATTTCTGACTCAATTTGATGAAGACCACCCAAATCAGTTACTACAGTTCTTACCTGTTAAAACCTGCTCACGTGTTCCTACACAACACAGCCATGCTGTGTGGAGTCTGTTCCTGCTATTGTCTCCTCAGGTGAAAACTACAATTTAAAGTAGAGATTATTTTAAAGAATAAGGGAACTGTTTATACTTGTTTTCTTTTTTCTTTTAATCCTACGTTTAGGTGATTGCAGTATCATTTTTTACAATTCTTGTGTATTTCATGCTGTTTCTAGGAGTTGGTGCTATAATTTATTTAATCATGAATTTTGAGGATTAACCAGTAGTTATTTCCCAGCCTCCCTGCTTCTTTGAGTGACTGGTCAAGTTACCTTACTTTAAATCCTTTGCTTTGATCCTTGTCCAGATTGTCCTTACTGCCTTGCTCAAACTTGGCTTCAGGTTCGGAGGGCTCTTTTTTCACTTAGATCTTTGAGACCAAGAGTGTGTATAATTAATGTTTGTTCACTTTCTTCAAAATTGTTCACACAGCACTAGGCACCTAAACATGCTCGTTGCATGTGCACACTACTTGGAAAACTTGGCAAACGTGCGTGTGTTTCTCTTGCAGCAAAGGGAAGCATCGTGCTGAAGTACGAACCAGATTCTGCGTAAGTCGGTACACACCTTGTCAGTAGATGCACACGCCTCGTGGCTGTGTAGTGATCCCGTTGGTGAGGGAGGGGTTATGGGAGGGTGGGACCTTCATGACTCAGAAGCCTTTTATGATTGTTCCCCTGAAGGTAGTATCGTGAGAACTTCAGAACTGAAATATTCTTGTTAAGTCATCAGGAGGATTCTTTTTTAT
This sequence comes from Mirza zaza, assembly GCA_008750895.1. Taxonomy (NCBI): domain Eukaryota; kingdom Metazoa; phylum Chordata; class Mammalia; order Primates; family Cheirogaleidae; genus Mirza; species Mirza zaza. Next base: position 46,072 of record VSMD01027916.1, on the reverse strand, counting down.
AGAGCACTCAGGCCAAATAAATGCATTTTTATTTATAGAGAATAAATACAGTACTTATTCTTTAAGCATTAGAAATTAAGTCAAATTCATGTCTAATGCAGAATAAATGTAATAGGCAGGCGAGGTTGAGTTCTTGCGGCTTCATCGTTGGTTCAGACGATGAGTGTTGGTCACCCGTATGCAGCAGGGGTGGGGTGTGGGGTGCGCAGTGCTCCTGTCACAGACATGGTGTCCCCGGAGCCTCATGGAGCCCTCGGAGCAGCAGGTCCTGGTGTTGGCAGCACTTGTCAGATGAGGACAGCAGGACGCAGTTAGGTGGCTTGCCCGAGTGTCTCAGCTCGAGTGGCAGGATCAGAGTCTCACCTATGACAGCTGCCTCTTTGTAAAGTAAAGCACCAATTTTTTTTTTTTTTTTTTTTTTTTGAGACAGAGTCTTACTGTGTTGCCCGGGCTAGAGTGCCGTGGCATCAGCCTAGCTCACAGCAACCTCAAACTCCTGGGCTCAAGCGATCCTTCTGCCCCAACCTCCAAAATAGATGGGACTACAGGCATGCACCACCATGCCTGGCTAGTTTTTTTCTATATTTTTAGTTGGCCAACTAGTTTCTTTCTATTTTTAGTAGAGATGGGGCCTCGCTCTTGCTCAGGCTGGTTTTAAACTCCTGACCTTGAGCGATCCTCCCGCCTTGGCCTCCCAGAGTGCTAGGATTACAGGCGTGAGCCACCGTGCCCGGCCTAAAGCACCATTTTGAAGAGGAGGAAATAAAACGGGGTGCAGGGCTGAGTGGGATTTGGGGGGTGGTTAGGTAGAGCCGCAGTGTAGGTTTCTTTGTGAAGTTAGCATTTGACCCCGGTCTGAGGGAAGAGAAGGAACTGCCCAGGACACATCCTGAGGCAGGGGTGGGCCACAGGGCCCTGCAGTGGGGCTAGGGCTCAGCCTAGGAAGGGGGAGAACGGAGGGGTAAGACCTGCGTCCCTGCGTGTGTGCTCGGGAGTGGACTGTAGAGAGTGGGTGGGCAGGGGAGGGCGCGGGGCAGGTGAGAATGGCAAACAGACCAGCTGGGGGCGGCTTGGTGCGGTCGAGCAGGGCCGTGAGGGTGTGTCCCAGGTGGGTTGTGTGGGCGGTGACGGAGGAGCACCCGACCTAGGCTTCTGGGTTTGAGTTGAGCAAATGTCATCTCCCAAAATGTGAAGAATAGGAAAGAACTAACATACTAAGTTTGAAATGCTTGAGTAGACATGAAAGTAGACATTAGGGTGGGCAGCTGATAGAAGTATTAGGAATTCAGAGGAAAGAAAGGCCCAGCTGTGGATATTTGGGACTTATGAGCATCTAGATCCAGTATGAAGCTGTGAGGCTTGTGAGATAACTTAGGAAGACGGTGTCGGGGGACACAGGTGTCGGTCCGCCTGGGGTATGCCATCATTAGAAGGGGCAAAGGCGGTAGAAGCGGGAGTGGCCGGGGAGGCTGGAGCAAAACCACGTGTGGACAGTGCAGAAGCTGGGGGGAACCGGTGCTGGGGATAGGGACAGCACCCCACGCAGAGGGGGTGAAGGTCGGTGGCATGGGCAGCGTGTGGAGTGGGCAGCGTGTGGAGTGGGAGCCGATGGCTGTGAACGCCATTGGCGGAGCCTTGTGGGGTGAGGGCGGTGGGTGATGAGAAGGTTTCAGGTGGAGACGCTGGGGCATGCTTGTCTGCTGTTTCACAATTGCATGGTGCTTTTACAAAGCAGTTTGGATAAGGGCCCAGAAATGGTTTTTCAAACCATGCAGCCCATGTAGAAAATATTGGTCTAAAGATATGGACTCACTTTTCCACAGGTAAACACCAGTTTTTACTAGTTGAAATACACAGGTGAAAAGACAGCTTCAGGAATAATTATTAGATTTTTTTTTTAAAGGTGGCAGTTTGGGAATTTCTCGTATTTTCCTCTCACTCAGTGTCCATGTTTTTACCCTAGGAAAGTGGAAAGATAATTAAGTAGGGCTTTTAGGTGCCTAAAACTAGAGCAGAGGCGGTATGAAGCAAGTTGAATAACAGTGCGCAAAGCACTTGCGAAGGGGCAGCCTGCCTGGTGCACGCCCACTGCGGCTCTGCTAAGGGCGCTGAGCGGCCGGGGGGCTGGAGACGACGCTTCAGCACGGAGGGCTGCATGCTGGGAGCAGAGTGGCACGTGCCCGGCAGGGCTCAGCTTGCGACGTGGGGTCACTAGACACCGTGTTAGGCAGTGCACTGAGTGTGGAAAGGATGGTCCTCAGTCCCACACATGCTTCTGCCGTCTGCTCACTGGCCTTGTTACTTTGGGCAGAGTCACCCAGATTCTAAGGAGCCTCGGTTCATTCAGTTATGGATATGTGAGGGCAGCTGTGAGGAGCACCGGGAGAAGTGCCTCGTTCATTGGGTGGGTAGCATGGGCAGGACTTTAAACTTGAAGTAGGTAGAAATTCTGGCATTGAAAAGCATGCGTGAAATCTGCAAATTTGGGGACTGCTCCATTGTGAACTCTCAGAAGGAAAGGCCAGCCTGAGGGTGTTGATCTTATTTGGGGCATGAAGAAGGATCCTAGGATCACAGGTTAAGATGTCCTTCCAGTAGTTTTGGTGGTTTTGTGGGTATTCTTTTTGTTTTGTTTTTTGAGAGGCTGCATATTAATATCTCTTTAGACGCAATTGTGAGAAGGTCTAACATTTACACGAAGCCATTTTTATTCATAGGAACCCAGATGCCCTCCAGTGTCCCATCGTGATGTGCGGGTGGCGGGGAAAGGCCTCCATTCGAACGTTCGTGCCCAAGAATGAACGGCTTCACTATCTCAGGATGATGGGGCTGGAGGTGTCAGCAGAGAAGAAGAACGAGGGGGCTGTTCCATCAGGCGAGGAGAGTGCAGGCGGTGCCGGGCAGCCAGAGGACGAGGCGAGTGAGGACGGGAGAGCAGGGGAGGCCGGCTGTGACCGAGACGCGGCAGTAGGATGTCACCCAGACGCAGACGCGGGCTGTGACTCCGACGCAGCAGCAGGATGTCACCCCGACACAGACGCGGGCTGTGACTCCGACGTGGCAGCAGGCTGTGACCCAGCCGGGGCCGAGCCGGCCCGGTGAGCAGGCCCAGGCCGGCCCCCGCCTTGGTCATCGTCTTCTGAAACCAAATTCAGAACTGATTCCGACCATTTTTAAAGATGCAGGCTGACGGGTGATAGGCGCGGTCCGAGTGATCAGCTCTGCTTTCCTGTTCTTAAAAAAGCTATTCTTGGGGCATCCCGGAGTTGCTCGCTTTACTTTGTTTCTTTGCCCGAGCTGGGTCTAGTGTGTGTGCTGCTCTGCTGCTGGTCATAGACTTTCGCTATCAAAGTCGTACTTCTATCGAGAAATAAAACTACCCTTGCAGAAATTTGAGGTCCCTTTCGTGAAGCCTATATTGGTCTTAAGGTCCAGTATTTTTTTAATTATTATTTATAGAAAGAACCTACAACTCTATGAATTGTTGGGAAACTGTACTATAAGCTTTAATAATTGAGTTTCACATTAGCAGTGTGACCTTAATATGCAGTGGGGTTAATATCTGAGGCCTCAGATGACTTCCGTGCCTTTTGTAATAAAGGATAAAATAAGACGTTTCTCAGAGTAAGAGCTGTATCGTGAATTGTGATACTAATTATGGGGGAATTTTATGTGCTTTTATGGAATGAAGTGCTTTGCAATTTTTATTTTTAAATGGGGCTTGGGATCCTTGGAATATTTAAATAAAATTATTAATGATAATGTATATATTCATATGATTCTTGTTTTTGTTCTCCTGAGGCAGAAAGAACAAGTTTTTTCCTTTTTGGCTAAATGGAAATGTTAGAATTGCAGCCTTCTTTTGATCTAGTGAGAGCAGCTGTACCGCGAAGGCTGCTGCCGAGTGAAGTCGGCTGTCCGGCGAGAAGCACTGCGTGGAGGCGCTTTCCCTTGGTCGGCCTCGGCCCTCTTCTGCCTGGAGGGTGCAGCCCCGGGGTGGGTTCCTTCAGGCCCGGGCTGGCGCACCTGTCCGTGAGGCTCATGGGCAGGAGCTGCCTGGCACCTCAGTCCGTCACACTCACTGATGGGTTCTGGGGCTGGTGACACCTTATCAAGACAATTTCAAACCTTCGCCACCCTGCAGCAGGGCGGTGGGTGGGCCTGAGGCCTGCGCCTGGCCTCCGCGGTCGCCAGCACAGCATTAGGTCGTCGGGCTGCCCAAACCCAGACCACACATTGCGTGGGGTCGATTCGTCTCTGAGTGTGTTTTGAAAAACTTTGTAACTCACTGGTATGTGGAGCTCCTGTTTGCCCTTCACTTGAATTCTCTAGTTAACATTTTCCACATGTGCACGAGCATCTCTCTGTGTACATAACTCAGTTTTTTCTGAACCATTTGACAGCCAGTTGCACACATGTTCCAGTACCCCTTGCTACTTAGCATGTCTCTCCGAAGGAGAAGGCCCTCTTCACTACTCCCAGCACGAGCATCAGCAGGAGCGCCTGATGCAAGTCACCAGCTGACCTGCAAGCTTGCTAAAAGTGCCCTGGGCCCAGCAGTGTCTCGTCTTTGCCGTCTTGTCTCTCGAGTCCACTCCCATCCGGAATAATTCCCAGCCTTGCTGCGATCCAGACAGTTTGCGGGGTACAGATCAGTTCCTCTGTAGAATGTCTTTTGGTCTAATGTGTCCCCACAATTGATGCATTTTTGGCAAGAGTAGCACAGTTCTTTGCACGGCAGCCTGTCAGGAGGCTCACGATGTTGGTTTTTCTCCTCGTGTTGATGTTAAGTTTCACTCGGAGTGTTGTCTGCCCGCCGTGTCTCTCCACATGGAGAGTTAGTATTTTGCAGGGAGATATTTCAAGGCTATATATTCAAACTTTTAACTGTCAACTTTAGCATCTCTGGATAATTTTTCTCTTAACTGATTTTTACCATGGTAGCTGCGAAATGATGATTTTCTGCTTTATTATCCCTTCTCTTTTTTTTTACATTTTAAATTTCTTTTTTATTTATTTTTTTTAATTTTTATTTTCCTGAGTAGCTTACACCTAAGGCATGGAATCCCTTCTCCATTATTACTTTTCATTCTATACTAAGCACTCTATCCCCGATTTGTTTGTTTATTCATTTATTTATATCAGTATGGATTCAAGGATTCCACTTTATTCAGTCAGTTCTAATCTGTTAACTGTCATTTATTTTGATGCTCAAAGTGTCCCTGAATGGCCGGTGGGAGCTGCTTCTAGTTGCTTCCAGTGTCCTGCATGCTCCTGTCATCTTTTTTGGCACAAGGGGAGATCCCTGGCTCCTTTCATGAGGCTTGTTAGTTAGACTCCAAGATCTGGCGGTAGGTGTGTTCATTGCTACTGAGGTACCATTTCTCACCCTCAGCAGACATAACTAGGAAATAAATGTATCTGCGTGTACACACACATGCACACACAGACACACGTGTGTATATATAGTCATCCCTTGATATCCATGGGGAATTGGTTCCAGGACCCCCTGTGAATACCCAAATCCACAGATGTTCAAATCCCTGATATAAAATGATACAGTATTTGCATATAATGTATGCACATCTTGTATATTTTAGATCATCTCTAGATTACTTAAAATACCTAATGCAGTGTGAATGCTATGTAAACAGTAGGTACAGCATATTGTTTAGGGAATAATGACAAAGAAAAACGTCTACATGTTCAGTGCAGATGCAGCCATCCATGTTTAGATGTATACGTGTTTTTGATCTGTGACCGTTTGAATCCATGAAAGCAGAACCCATGGATGCAGAGGGCCGGCTGTTTATACACCTGTCACCGTATGGTCTACCTGCATTGTTAAAAACCACGTCACACCAGTGCGTCCGATTTCAGCTCAGCACACTGGGTTTCCCTGCTGGTGCCTCTTCTATGTTTACAGCTCCCTCTCTGGTGGTTAGGCTGCATGCCCTGATTTCCTCGGTGTATTTACAACATTGTTTGACCCTTGCATATACTAATTACCTGTTTTTTGCTGGGGCTGGGCCATCAGACCATGGCTTTCCAAAAACTCACTGGCTGTGCCAGGGCCAAAACTTCACCACCCTTCCTCCAAGCCCTGTCTGGTGACACTCGCTGGCCCAGTCCCTGGACGGGAGGTGCTGGGCAGGGAGGGGGCCTGGTTGCCACACAGGTGCAGAGGGGTTCAGTGACTGCATCCCCCACCTCAGCTCCCAGAATGTTTGGGGCAGCCAGACCTTGTTCTCCAGAAGGGGGTTACTGCAAAACGCTTCTCTGGTGAACCCGTCCAGCTCCAGAGAAGCCCTAAAGATAGTGGCTTCAGGGTTCCCAAGGAGTGGCCCACTCCTGTCACCCTGTGGCGACATTCAGAGATGTGAGTGGTTCCAAGGCTCATTGCTGCCAAAGTGTCTGTGAGCCCCTCGCTTAATTGAGAGCAGACAACCCGGGGTCACCAGACATCTGAGAATAGCCTCCAGCTTTGAATATAGGGATCGAAGCACACACAGAAGCCACCAGCAAGAAGTACAGACTACACAGGGTGAAAAATACTTGCTTAAAATCCTGTTCATGGGTAAAGTGGACAATGGTGCTGGGGTATGGCTAAGCCTGATGAGACTATTCAAAGAACAAGGAAAGGATATTCCTAACACGAATGGTTACACTGAAATGTTTTCTCTTTTTTTAAAGACAAGGTCTCCTCTGTTGCCCAGGCCGGAGTGCTTTGGCGTCATCGTAGCTCACTGCAGCCTCGAACTCCTGGGCTCAAGTGATCCTCCCACCTCAGCCTCCCTGAGTGCTAGGATTACAGGTGTGAGCCACCATGCTGGGCTCTTTCTCTGATTTTATTTTATTTTATTATTTTTTTTTTTTGTCTGTTTTTTGAGACAGAGTCTCACTTTGTTGCCCAGGCTAGAGTGAGTGCCATGGCGTCAGCCTAGCTCACAGCAACCTCAAACTCCTGGGCTCAAGTGATCCTGCTGCCTCATTCTCCCAAGTAGCTGGGGCTACAGGCATGCACCACCATGCCCGGCTAATTTTTTCTATATATATTAGTTGGCCAATTAATTTCTTTCTATTTATAGTAGAGATGGGGTCTTGCTCTTGCTCAGGCTGGTCTCGAACTCCTGAGCTCAAAGGATCCGCCCACCTCGGCCTCCCAGAGAGCTAGGATTACAGGCGTGAGCCACCCGGCTTCTTTCTCTGATTTTAATCAACACTTTGGCAGGGTGCTGATCCGCAGAGAGTGCATTGCAGAAGAAAAGACGTTGGCTGAAGAAGGATTTCTCAGTCCTACCTAGACAGGCTTGTCTGTGACCAGGGCCTCTGAAGTCACCCCATGGATCTGGTGGGTGGAGTATAAACGGGAGACGAACTTTCCACTTAAAACCCTTTGTTCCCTCTGAACTTTGAAATACTTATTAAGAAGACGAATAAAATAAATTTCCTAAAAAAAAGAATGACAAACGTAACATTGACCGAACAAGCTAGCTTCACACACCTACAGATGTGTGTGTCTGCAGTGTCGTTCAATGCAACGTGATTTACGACAGCAGAAGACCAGGAAGCCCCCTTGGTGTCCGTGACGAGGGCCCTGGGACATAAGTGGTACAGCGCCACCTGCTGGAACGCTGCAGCCACCAAGGGGGTTGCAGCGGCTTTCTGTGTCCTGGAGTCTAATGACGGCCGAGAAAGAGGAAGGCGAGTGCAGGCAAGAGTGTCTGCTCTGCTGCCACTGGTGTGAAGGCAGAGACACACAGGCTTCTAGACAGACAGTCAGACTTCTGAAGTTCCATAAAACGAAGGATACAGAAGTTGACAATATTGTTCGGCTCTGGGCGGGGGATCCACTGGGGCCCCAGGCCCAGGTTAGGAAAGAGATTTTAAATACAGATAGATGCTCCTCAACCTAATGACTGGTTATATCCTGAGCTGAAAATGGATCTAATACACCTAACCTACCGGACGTCATAGCTAGCCTGTCCTAGCTTAAACGTGCTCAGAACACTTTCCTCAGCCTGCCGTTGGGAAAATGCCTGGCAACGCAGTCCGCTGTGGCCTTGTGGTCACATGGACCACCAGGGGCTACAGCTCATGGCTGCTGCCAGCGACACGAGAGAGTATCTACAGCGGATCATTAGCCCGAGAAAAGATCAAAATTCCAAGTCAGTTTCTACTGAATGAACACACTTTCACACCATCCCAAAGTTGAAAAATCGTAAGTCAAACCGTCATAAGTTGGGGACCTTCTGTGTTGAACCCTGGGAATCTTAGACCTATGTAATAAATAAGTGAATGATGAATAAATGAATAAGTGATGTAAGAGATATTTGTGTATATGTGAGTCCAGAGGGCAAAATTCTTAATGGACATCCATGGCCTCTCTCTATATATATTTATATATATATATATTTTCACATTAATAAAACATTTATATGTGTGGTTTTTTTTTTTTGAGACAGAGTCTCACTTTGTTGCCCGGGCTAAAGTGCCGTGGCGTCAGCCTAGCTCACAGCAACCTCAAACTCCGGGGCTCAAGCAGTCCTCCTGCCTCAGCTTCCCGAGTAGCTGGGACTACAGGCATGTGCCACCATGCCCGGCTAATTTTTTCTATATATATTAGTTGGCCAATTAATTTCTTTCTATTTATAGTAGAGATGGGGTCTCGCTCTTGCTCAGGCTGGTTTCGAACTCCTGACCTTGAGCAATCCGCCCGCCTCGGCCTCCCAGAGTGCTAGGATTACAGGCGTGAGCCACCGCGCCCGGCCTATACGTGTTTATATGTGTGTTTCACATTAGCTGATGGAACTCCATTCTCAAAGCACTTCTCAGGAAACAGGACACGGGGCTGTGTCTGTCGCTTACTTTGGCCAACGCTGAGCAGCCTGGCGTGGAGGGCCAGAGCCTCGACTCCTGCTCTGCTCTGGTGGCTTGTGTGCCTCTGGGATGGCCCCGAGTCCCCTGCCTCCAGGACTCTGCCCTTGTACATTTCTCTAGGGGTGTGGGCTGCACCCAGCGACTTGCTTCTAATGCACAGAATGACAACAGTGATGGGGTGTCACTTCCAAATGGGCGAGAGAAGACTGTGACTTCCATCTTGCTGGTGGCTCTGTCTCTCGTGCAGTACTGGGGTCCCCAACACCACCTCTAGGTCACATGGTTTACTAGGAGGACTCCCAGGACTCAGCGGCGTATGGTCCTACTCGCAGCCGTGATCTGTTACAGAGAAAGGCTCATAAACGCAGCAGAGGGAAAAGGCACACGGGTGACACCCAGAAGAAACCAGGCGGGGGCTTCCAAGAGTCCTCTCCCAGGGGAGGCACATAAGACACAGTCCATCCGGTGAGTCGTGACAGCACGTGCAAAGTGTCATCTACTAGGGTAGCTCATCGGAGACTCGGTGCCCAGGGCTCCTGCTGGGGTCACGTGGCACCTGTGTCTGGCACGTCCAACATTCCGGACTCCCACGGGGAAGCAGGTGTGCAGCACATCGTTCGCATAAACAACTTAGGCATGGCAAACCGCTCTCATCCATTGGTGTGGTGGCAATGCTCCCGAGAGCCAAGCATCCAGACGCCAGCCAAGGGAACCTCGCATCCGGGCCTGCTGTGCACACGCTCCTGCACGCCTGCCTTCCCGCGAGGAAACTCCCAGAAGCAAGGAAGTGGGGCCCTGAGGCCAGCAACTCACTTGGCACTGAATCCTGCCCACAACCTTGTGAGCGGACTTGGAAGCGGATCCTTCCCTGGCTGAGCTTGAGACGACGATCCTCTTGAAAGACTGTGAAGCAGAAGACCCAGCAGAAGGCCAGCATTCCTGACCTTCAGAAACCGAGATGTCAGATGCTGTTTCAAGCCACTGAATCTGGGGTAATTTGTCACAGAGCCATAGATAACTGACACCGTCGCTTGCTTCCTGACTGTGCGACCCTGGGCAAGTTTCTTAACATCTCTGGGCCTCCCTTCCCTCATCTGCAGAATGAGCACAGCAGTGGCAGCCTCCTGATGACAGGGTGTGCCGAGGGCTGCGTTGGCGAATGTATCACCGCACTGAGAACAGCACCTCGGAGCCAGGGTTCCACGGCGGAGGCTGATTGCGGGCAGGGAGTGCCAAGACTGTACATTTACTGATAAGCACTGCTTTCTCCTTTGCTAGTGAATAAAACCTTTCGATCAGGGGAAACGGAAGAGGAAGTGGGTGAAGTGCGTGGAGCTCTCATTGCTCACGTGCTCCGCTGCTGCCAAGTCTGTGACGCCTGCAGGGACTGGTGCAGTCCGCCATCCAATCGAAGCCCCGAGAATGAAGCGGCGTCACAGGGTTCATACATTCTCGCTCTGCTGTCTTCGTGTGGGTCTGGGAAGGAGGGGACTCGTGCACTTCTGCTGGGCTGGCAGCAGCATGGGAGCCTGGGGTCAGTCGCGACAGGAACATAGAACTGCGTCCCGGACCCCTCTTCCATTTCAAACACTAAATTTTTGCCGCCTGCCTCTCCCCTCCTCAAAAGTCAAACTTTAGTGTGGGAGATTATTCTAAACTAGTGAATGGAAAACTAATAAAACCCGAACAGCATCGGCCCTGCATTAAAACTGTCCAAGTACCTGGGACCTGACACGAATTTGTGTGTTCCAATGAGGTTATTTATAAGGTCGTTGCTGGCGTTAGGGGAACAATTTTGCTTTTCACAATAAAAGCAAATGATCTGTCGTTGGTTTATCCAGGTGGGTTAGGGCTGCGACAAATACCATTTCCCAAAATCAAGGTCTCCAAAAATTTCCACCCGTTCTAAAGAACGACAACTGTTATTACAAACTACGTGAAGGGACCAGAGAGGGGACTGGGAGGGTATGGGCAAACCAGCACGCGGAGATGCGTCTTCACGACTGATGACCTTTCAGGATCGGCACCGTCCGTTTGCACACTGCGGTGCTCGTGAGACCTCGTCAGATGAATCGGTCTTTGGAAGCCACATTCCGGGGTGGGGGAACAGACTGCGCTGGAGATATGCACGCAGGACGTGAAGGTCGTGTGAAGGACGCGGGGAGCTGTGGGCTGTGTTGCAGGCATGACAAGGCACCCGCGGGGGCTCTGGAGCTGGACGGCTTGGCCGAGCGGGGGTGGGGGGACCCAGCCTTCACACACCGCCACTCTTCACGCAGTCGTTAGGGGCTACTCGTGGGCTGCCTGCGGACGGAGCGGGGCCACGGGCAAGGAGACGTTCTAGCCGGGGCAGCACCCCCAGAGCGCGTCAGCTGACAGCCGGCAGCTGCCGGACCCCCCGCCGCCGCTGCTGCTGGGGACAGGACGGCGTCAGACCCGGACGCCTCTGCATCCGCGCCACCACTGCGTGATGTCTTTCGCCTGGCAGAATGACGATTAGATAGACAGAAATAGGAAGTATAACCTCCAAGCCACTAGAGGAAAAACTGTCACACAATTGCATCAATCTAAGGAGAGAAAAAATTTAAAAAAAAAAAAAAAGATAGAAAAAGCTAGAAAACATAGCAAATAGAAAATGTAAACCAGCTTCAAAAACTAGAAACAAGACTGATAATAGGCAAATGCTAATACAAGATGCAGGTGTGGCTATTTCATTTTAATTGTGTTTTGAACAAATACTCAAGGAGTTCGATATTTGAAAGATTCGAATCAGTGAAACGCCTCACTCCCGCCCTTGGCCCCAGACACCACCGACCATGGTGGCAGCGGCCGAGGGAACAATTTCCTGTCCGCCCTTCCTGAGATGCTCCACGCAGACATAGGACCGGGGAGATACGAGTCCCCTGCTATACAAATATTGACGTCCACACGGATCGTTCTGTTCCTATAATTTGTTTTTGTTTGATAACAGGTCTCAGCGATCATTTCCTGTTGGTGACAGGAGAGTGTCGTTCTTTCTGGACCGCGCCTTTAACCAGACCGGGTGGGCAGATGTCCGGGCCACCTCCACCCTTCACCACCGCCCAGAGACCCCCTGAACAGTGTTGTGCCTTCCACTGCAAACATTCGCACATGCCACCAGATTAAATTCCATGTGTAAGAGTTATTGATCAAGGAGTACGTGCATTTTCAATTATGATAGGCATTAGGTGTGTCGATATTAATATCACATAAAATGGAATTCATGGCAAGACATGGTAAACGGGAAAAATAGAGAAACCCTGCACGTTTTATATTTATAAAAGGAATAACCCATCAAGAACACGTAGCAGCCTTTAACCTTAAAAAGTCTTACACAAAATGCTTAAAAAAAGAAAAAAAACATTACCAATATAAGAAGAAATGGACAAATACGTGATTATATTGAGAAATTTTAATAATAGCCTTTAACAGAAATTGACAAGTAAAATAGAATACAGGGATCTGAGCATCAGTTATCAAGCTTGAGCAAACGCACAGTAGGGAGGTGGAATACATACTCAGTAGGGGTGATCAGTAATTCAAAAGCTTATTCTTTTGAAAAGACCAATAAAATAGACAAATCATTGGTAACTGCTCAAGGAAAAAAGAGAAAGAGGAAAGGTTGTTACCCACTGAAGAGACTCTTAAGCTTGCAAGAGTATGCTAAGCCTACTTTCACACAGGTGGATTTGAAGGCATAGGAGAAATAAAAGTATCCAGGTAGGCGCAAGGTACCAGAGTTATTCCAAGAAGAGGAAAACCTGAGCAGGAGTAACAACCGCAGGGAGGAAGGAAAAGGGAACCAGTAGGCCCAGGGAGGTTTGCAGCCAAGTTTCACCAAATTGTCAGGAAACATCTTTTCCTATGCTAAACCCATTTTATAAAAAAAGTTGGAGAGTCTCCCCAGTCATTGTACAAGGCTGGTGTACCCAGGAGACTCAAATTGGATGAGTATACACACGAGGGGAACACTGACGAGATTCCCATCACCGATGCAGACGGACCCCATAAAACACAGGGAAGCAGATTGAGCACTGGTTAAAACTTGAACCCATCACGACGTATGCATAAAATACAAGGAATTATATTCTTTATATAACTGTAGTAATATATTCATAAATTTATGAATAATTTGTATTTACATTATAAAACAAATTACATATGAATTTATATATTGTATAATGATATAAGGAATTATATATAATATGAGGGATATTAGGAGGTTAAAGAAGAAAGACTAAAATATAATTACTGATTTAATAAAATTCAAGATGCATTCCTTATTTTAAAAAAACAAGCTGAGGACAGAAGGACAGTTATTTAACTTGATGAAGCATATGTACCAGAAGTCCTGTATCAAGCATCATAGGGCATTTAAGGACAATAAAGTTAACTCACAGCAAAACGTAACATGCAGTCAAAGCAGTCAAAACGATGGCGCCGTGGAAACGCAGATCTCTCGTTTCCACCCGAGCTCAGCAGAAGGGGCGGCTTGCGGTTAGGGAAACGCGTCTCCAAACTCTCGGTGGGAACCGAGACTGCCGGCGGCTGCAGCCCACGCCACGCCTGCTCGCAAGTCCTGTGACGAGCCAAGTGGCCTGCCCTGCCCGCCTGCTCTCTGTGCGTGTCGGAGGGACGTGGCATGTTCACGGCGGACCTGTGTCCCGCGCGCCTATGATGCCATCTGGGCCTCGCCAAGCTTGCCTGAGGGCGCACGTCCCAGCCGCCCAGGCTGGGCCTGCAGCGGGGTTGCCCGGACAACCTCAGGCCTCGCTCGGGGCTCGTCTGTGGCCCCGACACGGCCCCGGCTGGAGGTGTTGTCCCACTAAAGCAGAGGTGGCCCCTGCCCGCAGAGACTGCAGACTAGGCTGTAACGGACAGCCCGGGAGAGCAGAACATGCTTGGAGGCGCCGGAAGCTGCGGACCCCAGGCCTGAGGTCACACTCTCCCCGCCCACCCGCCCGCTGGGCACCCCTTGCTTCAGCAGTGCCCGCAGACCTCACGGCGGCCATCGCCACCAGCTCTTGTACATACCGTGCCAGCACGCACGAGGGACCTCCATTCGGGTTTTGCTGAAATCTGTGATCTTTCTAGGGATGTAGAGATGCCGACATTCCAAAAGCTTCCCAGGCCCGTGCGGACTTCCGAGAGGGTTGATTTCTTCGTACATAAGTGGGGGTGGCATTGAGAAGTGCTTGCAAACATTTGGAACGCTCCCCTCGGTCACCCCACCTCTGTATCGTGATTGTGGTGACAGAGGTGACTTGGGAGGGGGTGTGGCTTCAAGGCCTTTCTTCCTCCAGCCCTTTCCTCCCTCCCCACCTGCAGAACGTTGCCTCGGGGAGCCCACAGATGGGGCCTCCTGACGGTGGCAGAAGCTCTCTTACCCAGGTGACAAGGACAGATGAGGGCACAGACACCACAGGCGTTCTGCTGTAATAATGCCTTTCTAGAAACTGCTTTGGAAAGCAGGCAGCACTCTCCCAGAGGAACAAGAGATGGTCGGAATGATTGGGGCCGGCCGGCCGCATGAAGGACGTGGCAGCAGGTAAGTCACGGCCAAAACCAAAGAGATGTGATGGAAAGGAAAATACAGCAGCCGTAAACTCCCGCAGTCACGGGAGGCGATGTCATTACCCACGGAGACAGAGGAGTTTAGGGCTCAGCTGGCCGCCCCTGCTCACGTCGGAGGTGGGGAGCGGCATTCCGGGTAGAGGAGGGCGCCCGTCCGGAGTCGCGGAGCTGGGCTGCAGGCGGGAGCCAGCGTGCGGGTCTGTCCCTCCGAGGCGGAGAGGTTTCCGCGCAGCGCCTGGCTCCCGGGGACCGGGAGGGCACGGAAGGGCAGTGGGTGCATGCCCTGCCCCTGCGCGTCCGCGCGCGCCCACGGCAACGCGAATCCCAACTTGCCTGAAATCCGCGCCCGTGCTAAGGCGGAGAGCACAAGACTGATGGAAGGCACTCCTTGTGGCCATAAGACACCAAGTTATAAGTAAAACCGAAGGCTGTGCCAGGCAAGGGGTACGTCACGCACCTCTATGCTTGACAGATAAACTATGTTCTGAGTGCCACAGGGTTTTCCATTTTCCTCCAGCAGCTAAACCAGCACTGGCCTCGGGATGAGCACTATGGAAACAACTGAAACCCACCAGCCGCCAGGCACTGACTGCTGACCCCGAATCCCGCAAGCCATACTGTGGTTTGATGGGACATGAGTCTGAGTTCAGTAACTTTCTCCTGAGAAGAGAGACCACCGACCATGGACTAGTTCTGGCCAGCTGACTGAGGCTGGGCGCTGAGTGCCTCAGTGTTCCTGCTTCACCTTTTGATGTACAGGACCTAATTTTAATGCATTTAAATGTTCAACCTTCACCCCAAAGTGAACATGGGTGCTTGTAACATGCATGTTTGCTTGGTATGCACGTGCACAGCTCCCCTTTGTGAATATTCGTAGCTCCCCCTGTAACCTGTTGAATATGTATGCTTGGCCAACCTGGTCAGCGAAAACTCCTGCCTCGCCCTTCCTCCTTTGAAGCGCCCGCTCCGGGCCCTGCCAGACGCTCTGCTTCCCAGCCTGCGGACGGCCACCCTGCGGCCCGCAGCTCTTTGTAAGAAGCAGTCTCCTCTCCACATTTATGAACCTCGGGGTTTTTTTGTTGACACTATCACTTTAATTGATGGTTTTGCTTGCATTTGGGTGTGGAGGGGTTTTGAGGTGGAAGGACTTGGAGAAGTATTTGGATAATCCGAATCTCTTCAAATTTAACCAGGATAAAGAGGAACTCGTGGCTTGATACATGCTGTGTAAGCTGTAGTATACGCCCCAGTGTTTCCAATAAAAGGCGTCACGTGGGCCGATAGCTAGTCCTGCATCGGCCACCGCCTGGCAGAGTCATGGGGCTCCCTCTGCCTCCATCTCTCCACTACGCATGGGGGTGGGCACGGCGGTCGGGCAGGGAACTAGAAGAGCTGCACACTCAGAGGGACCCTGTGGGTGGCTGACACTGTGTGTCCTGCTGTCTGGGGACAACTTGAACAGCAGTGTCCTGTGCCTCTCCAGGTGCCAGTCAGCATCACCAGCCTGGGCAGCCACTCAACTCAGGTTAATTCTTTTTTAATTTTTTTGGATTTATTTATTTTTTTTTTTGGAGACAAGGTCTTGCTCTGTTGCCCAAGCTAGAGTGCAGTGGCGTCATCATAGCTCACTGCAATCTCAAACTCCTGGCCTCAGGCAATTGGGAGGCTTATTCTGTAGCGTTTGTGATTGCCGTTTGCAGGTGTCACCTTGGCTAAGCTGTCATTTGCAGTGATTTGATCCATCACAAGTCCAGGTGCTGCTGTGCAGGTATTTTGTAGTTGTGGCCAACACCTACTATCAAGCGACTTTAAGTCGAGGCAGTTACCCTCCGTAGTGCAGGTGGGCCTTGTCTAATCAGTTGAAGACGTTAAGAGCAAAACTGAGGTTTCCTTGAGAAAGAAGAGATTCTTCCTCAAGATGGTGGCGTCAGCTCCTGCCCCAGAGTTTCCAGCCTGCCTTCTGGATAGTCTGACCACAGATTTGGAATGTACCAGCCTTGATAATCAATTATGCCCATTCCTTTAAATAAAAATCTAGGTGCCTTGCTCTGTCTCTCTGCCTCTCTCTTTCTCTGTGTGTATCCTGCAGGCTCCCTCTTCTGTTCCTCTGCTGGAACCCTGGGGCATAGAGTGCTCCCTAATGAGTGAGCGTTCAATTTTCATCCGTAAGTCAAGGTTCATCCTATTTCTTTCTTTCTTTCCTTTTTTTCTGAGACAAAATCTCACTCTGTCACCCTGGGCTAGAGTGCAGTGGCATTATCGTAACTCACTGCAACTTCAACTCCTGGGCTCAAGCTATCCTCCTGCCTCAGCCTCCTGAGTAGCTGGGACTACAGGCATGCGCCACCATGCCCGGCTAAGTTTTTCTATTTTTAGTAGAGACAGGGTCTTGCTCTTACTCAGGCTGGTCTCCAACTCCTGAGCTGAAGCAATCCTCCTGCCTCAGCCTCCCAGAGTGCTAAGATTATAGGCATGAGCCACCGCGCCCGGCCCCTATTTATTTCTGATATGATTTTCCACTCTAGGTAGTACTTGGAATCACTTAGGAGGAAAGAGGTACAGAAAAGGGAAAGGTGTTTTCCTTTTCTTATTCAGGTGACTCAGAAAAAATTTGCTCGAGGTGGAGGTGACTGGAGAGAAAGAGAAACATCTCAGGGAATGCCCCGGCCTTTGAAGGAAGCCAGGCTTGAAGCGATGGAGTGATGGTGAAGCTTTGAGAAGAAACTATACTTTTTAATGTCAGGTGGCTAAGATCTGGGACAAACCAGGGCTTTCTTGGAAGGCTGTTGGGCTCTAGTAGATTTGAGGGACAAGTTTCCTTCTAGGGATTTTGCAGTAGACTCTCCCTCACAGCTGGGTCTTGGAGCTCCCCTGTCTTGGAGGTCTTGGACCTCCTCCACTCAGGAGGTCCGGGTGGGGGCTGAGCCCAGGTCTCCTGAGTCCACTGCTTCTGCACGTTCCTTGTCCCTGCAGACAGCCACCTCGCTTCCCCCCACAATGGGTCCTCACTGGAGACGCTCCTGGGGGCCACATCTGTCCCCTTTCACGTTCGGTTACCTGAGCGGACCTTCTGCAATGACCACCCCCTGGAATAGCCCTGACTCCCCTGGGTGAGATAGATACGGGAATGGCAGGTCACCAGATGGGCAGACGCCTCATCTGCCCGCCGCTGACGCCACTGGAAGCCAAAGTGCACGACCACCCTTTGCTGGAGTGCCAGCGCCGAGGCGTCCGCTCCAACAGGCCTTGTCTTTTCTTTTAAAAAAAACGCTGTTGGTATTTGAGGGCAAGACAAATATTAGTCTATAGATGAATCATAATGTCAGACCTTGGCTGAATGTGGCTGTTGTTGTTAAACATGGCTTGCTCTACGGTGTTTATGAAACTTGGTACCCACAAGCGTGCCGTCACGGGACCCGAGGATAATTTAAAAAATTCAAACCTGATGCTCAGACAGTAGTGAGCGTCAGCACATGGTGAGTGCAGGTCAGTGAGCCGTTGAAGAGTCTCTTAACTCAGGGACGAGGGGGAAGCAGGCTGGTGAAGCTGCTGGAATGGGCACTCGAGGAGCAGGTTCGTACAGCAGGTTGGAAAAGAGATGCTGGACCATGTTTGCCACGGAGGTGTGAAATTGGGCCATCACCTGCAGGGCAGTAATGACAGTATCACCTGCAGGGCAGTAATGGTCTCTGGGGTCGTCTTCTCTACTGGACAAATGTCATTTGCAGTTTATCAAGTTAATAGCTGGCCTCGCAGAATGGGGGCTCTAATCAAATCAAAGCATTCCCTGAGCACAAAAGGCCACCTTTGGCAGGTGTGTTGAACGACATGTCCAAGCTCCGAGTCATTCTTCTCGGCAGGTCCTCCCTGCTTCCCGCCTTCTCAGCATGCAGCCCTTGCTGCATCAGGACGGGAGGGGAGAGTGTTTGCTGTCGGTGATTCACTCAGTCTGTTGGACAGAGGAGAACCAAGCAGACAATGTGGCAAGAGCATGGGGCCTGCCCTGTTGTGCCACCTCAGTTTCCCCAAGTGAAACGTGGGACACTGTGGCCACACAATATAGTTATGAGCATCTGATTCATGAGCCTTGTGTGATGATGTGAGTCTTAAGCACATCTTTGCAATTGTTATTTATGCTGCGATAAACATTTGACTGCAGGTGCTCTTTGAGCATTAAATGACTTCATTTCCTTTGGGTAGATACAAAGCAGTGGGCTTGCTGGATCAAATGGTAGGTCTACATTTATTTCTTTGAGGAATCTCCATACTGTTTTCCATAGAGGTTGCACTAATTTGCAGTCTCATCAACAGTGTATAAGCATTCCTTTCTCTCTGCATCCATGCCAGCGTCTATTGTTTTTCTGACTTTTTAATAATAGCTACTATGACAGGGGTAAGGTGGTATCTCATTGTAGTTTTAATTTGCATTTCCTTAATGATTAGTGATGTTGAGCATTTTTTCATATGTTTGTTGGCTATTTGTCTATCTTCTTTTGAAAAACTTCTGTTTAAGTCATTTGCTTGCTTTTTGTTTTTGTTTTTTTCCCCTGTTGATTTGTTTAAGTTCTTTGTAGATTCTAGGTATCAGTCTTTTATTGGATGTATCGTTTGTGAATATTTTCTCCCATTCTGTAGGTTGTCTATTCACTCTATGAATTATTCTTTGCTGTGCAGAAGCATTTTAATTTAATTAAGTCATATTTATTTATTTTTGTTGTTGCTATATTTGCCTTTGGGGGTCTTAGTCATAAATTCTCTGCCTAGACTGATGTCTGAAAGAATTTTTCCTACATTTTATTCTAGAATTCTTATGGTTTCATGTCTTACGTTTAAGTTTTTAATTCATCTTGAATCTCTTGATTCATCAATTTAATTTAATTTTGTTAAGTTTTTGTTATGGAAAACTTGAAACATACAAAAGTGGGGAGAATGGTGCAATGAACTTTCCTCATGTAGCTGCTCTCCAGCTCCAATAAGCAACAACCTTTGGTCTAATCTTGTTATGTCTATGCAGACTGGTCCCCCGACACCCAGCATACACATACAGACATACACACACACACACAAACACACACACACGCACACACATGCACACAGGAGACTATCATTTCATTCATAGATTTTCAGGAGAAAAAGAGATCAGGATGTGTTTTCTCTTAACACAACCATGATACAATTTTCTCACCTAAAACAAAGTGAAAGATGGCAGAGTTGAATTCAGTTAAAAAGAATAAATCCAGGCTGGGCGCGGTGGCTCACGCCTGTAATCCTAGCACTCTGGGAGGCCGAGGTGGGCGGATTGCTCGAGGTCAGGAGTTCTAAACTAGCCTGAGCAAGAGTGAGACCCCGTCTCTACTATAAATAGAAAGAAATTAATTGGCCAACCAATATATATAGAAAAAATTAGCCGGGTATGGTGGCGCATGCCTGTAGTCCCAGCTACTCGGGAGGCTGAGGCAGGAGGATTGCTTGAGCCCAGGAGTTGGAGGTTCCTGTGAGCTAGGCTGACGCCACGGCACTCTAGCCCGGGCAACAGAGCGAGACTGTCTCAAAAGAAAAAAAACAGCTTTAAGCACATATTATGCTGCTGCTGTATGTGTCCAGGAGACATGAGCTCCGGGAGGCAGGGTGCCCATTGATCTTGTGAGCACTTGGCTGTATCTTAGCGCCCTGCACTCGGGAGCATCAATAAATACTCACAGAGCGAATCTGGGTGTCCTGAAACAAGCCACCCCCCCACCCACCTCGATCTTTTGCACTAAACCAATTTCTTTCCAAAATGCATTTCCACTCCCTGCAGGGCTCCACTTCTCACTCTAATAAACTTAATACCCTTTAATGAAGCCACCTTGTGTTTTAATTTTTATCTCATTAGAAGTTGTTTCCCCAGTGATTATCCAACCTGGTGGTTCTCCACCCTGGCTGCCCGTTAGAACCACCGAGAAGCTTTGAGACACCCCTGAGCCCAGCTGGAGAAGCTGGTGCTGGGTCTGGGTGGCTGGGTCCCCAGTGTCCCGCCGGGCAGCCGCGCTGGAGAAAGCCCGGCTCAGCCCACCGTGCTGAGGACAGACAGGCTGATGGGCACACTCATCTGCTTGATCCCGTTCTTTTTATTTCATTTCAAGCCCAGCCCACAGCTGCAGCCCGACTATTAAGCCAGGAGGCACAGCCTAGCGGAAAACCACAAGGGCCCCAGGTTCCAGAGAGCTCAGAGGCCGCACTGGCCCTTCCAAACGCCTGCGACCTGTAAAGTGACGCCCCCGGGAACAGGCGGGCCCTTCAACAAACTCAAGGCTCGTTTTTATTCCTTCTACATCCCACGGTAAAGCTTTCTTCCCCACAGGCCTCCGCAAGCCAGGGGGAGAACTTCGCTGCGCGCTCGTCCCTGCCTGGTCGCCCTAGGGCGGATCGGGTTCAGTGGGGTTCCCCACGTGCACGGACAGGCGTGGGGGCCCCGGCATTCTCGCTCTCTGGTGAGTGTGTCCTGTGTAACCCCCTGCCCTGGATGGTGGGCAGAACCTTGGAATGTGATGGATAGCGTGATGAGGCTACTTGTCGCTTGACTTTGAGTTCATCAAAAGGACACGGGAGCGTCCTGGTGGGCCTGACCTAATCAGGTGAGTCCTCGCAAGGAGTGAAAGTGGAAACGTGCGGGGCCAGGACCCGAGGGCGGCCTCTGGGAGCTGAGTGTGGTCCCCTGCTGGCAGCCGGCAAGGCAACGGGGGCCTCTGTCCCACCAAACTCCACCAGCAACTGAAGGCGAGTGGAAGGGGGTCCTTCTGAGTGAAGCTTCCTGATGAGGAAACAGGGTTCACTGACACCCTGATTTCTGCTGGTGAGCCCCTGAGTCCCACTGTATGGAAACTGAGGTTAAATAGATCTGTGGGCTTTGGGGTTTGTTTAGTTTTTTTTTTTTATTGTAGCAAAATATATGTGATATAAAATTTATCATGTCAATCATTTTCAAGGGAACAATTCAGGGACATTAAATACATTCATGATGTTGTACAATTACCATTAGTATCTATTTCCAGAAACTTTGTATCATCATAGACTGAAACTTTCTGCCTATTAAGCAACAACTCCCCACCCCTCCCTCTCCCCAGCCCTGGCACCCTTTATTCTACTCTCTGTCTCTGTCAATCTGCCTATTCTAGGTGTATCATGTAAGGGGAATCAGCTGGTATTTATTTATTTGTGTGTGTGATTGGCTTATTTCACTTAGCATAATGTGCTCAAGGTTCATTCATGTTGTCGCGTGTGTCAGGATTTCATTATTTTTTCTTTTTTAAAATTTTGTTACTTTATTTTATTAATTTTTATCATTTTATTTTCTTTTCCAGTTAGCTAGAAGAGAAGTCATTCGTAAGAATTTCATTTTTTAATGGCTGAGCAATATTCTATTGTATGGCTATACCACATGTCATTTATCCATTTATCTACTGGGCTGTTTCCACCTTTCGACTATTGTCAATAATGCTGCTATGAACATTTGGTGCAGTATCTGTCAAGTCCCTAAGCTGCTAAGTTTTTCTGTGACTTTGTTATGCAGCAATGGAAAACTAATATAGGGAAACCACAGTCCAAAAGGAAATCTTCATTTAATGTGCTGCATAACGTTTGCAGGTCATAGCGCTTTCATGTATTTGTCTTGCTTTACTGTCACAATAGCCCACGGTGAAGAGGACAGAACTAAAATGGCCAGTGCCTGTTCTGACAAACAGAACTTCACAAGGGACCTCACACAAAGGGCACCCCGGTCCCCCTTCCTCCAGCCTCCTCCAGACCCACACATCCAGAGGCTCACGCTGGGGACAGCCTTAGTATGTCCCCCATCCTTGGTCTGTCCAGGCTCACGGCCTGAGTGGGTTCCAGTGTTAGCAGGAAGCTGCCGTGAAAGGGTCATTCGCTCCCCAGGGTGGGCTCAGGAGACCTGGAGGTGACTGGCGATGGCTGTCTCCCTCTTTGGTGGAATGTTCTGATCATAAACATGGACATGAGGCCGGGCGCGGTGGCTCACGCCTGTAATCCTAGCACTCTGGGAGGCCGAGGCGGGCAGATCATTTGAGCTCAGGAGTTTGCAACCAGCCTGAGCAAGAGCGAGACACCGTCTCTACTAAAAATAGAAAGAAATTAATTGGCCAACTAATATATATAGAAAAAATTAGCCGGGCATGGTGGCGCATGCCTGTAGTCCCAGCTACTCGAGAGGCTGAGGCAGAAGGATCACTTGAGCCCAGGAGTTTGAGGCTGCTGTGAGCTAGGCTGACGCCACAGCACTCTAGCTCTAGCTCAGGCAACAGAGTGAGACTCTGTCTCAAAAAAAATAAAAAATGAAAAAAAAAAAAAAAACCATGGACATGAAAGCACTGGTCCTTCATTTCTCAGAGTGATTGTGATCACACATTTTTGAAAATTGTTCTTCTGAACCACTTGGAAATAGCCGAGGATAAACATAGCATGTATTTTAAAATCAAATGGAAAGCTTGCACCTAGGAAATAATTCCACAGTGCATGCCCAACATGCAGTACGGTGGCTCTGACAGTGGGCATTGTTTTCAGAATGAATTTGAGCGTATCCGTGCATTTTAGCTTAGGCTAAAGATCATTCTATGGAGTTCAAATCCATGAGAATGGAGACATTTTTAATTGCATGATTTTGTTTATGAAATTGCTGCCCATCCCAAAATAAGGCCAAGGATAGAAGGCATGAATGTTGATTTTGCATTAGACAAAGTCTCTCTCAAGCGCTGTTGAATCGGAGTAGCTTACAAGGTAGTGGGTGTTCGCCCTGGCCATGCACGGGGGATTTGAGCTCAGGAGTTTGAAACCAGCCTGAGCAAGAGCGAGACCTTGTCTCTACTAAAAATAGAAAGAAATTAATTGGCCAACTAAAAATCAGCTGGATCCCACTCAGGCTGTGAGCCTGGACAGACCAAGGATGAGGACACACCAAGTCAGCTCTCTATAGGGCTGGAGAGAGCCGGGTGTATTTAGGGTGCTCGTAATAGTGGCTTGGATGGAATTCTGAATGTGGGACAGGACCAAGGTGAGGTGCAGAGGGGGGCTGGGCCAGACCAGAGATGCCATCTGAGTCGTGCTACATGGTACGGGCACACTAGGTCTATCACGGAAAGGTGGGGAGAACTTGGGTTCATTGAACTAAGCCCATTCGTGGGCAGGGAGCTGGCACGGTCACAGGAGTGGTTACAATGAGGAATTTGATTTCAAGCTAAGCTATTGCAATTGAGTGTTTGCATTCATACCCATTTTAAAAATTAAAATAAGCAACAATAATGTTGTAGAAAATAACTTCGGTGAGGCCCTTGGTAAAAGGATCTCCCCAAAGCCTCTGGTGCCAGTGCCACAAGGAGTGGCCTTCAGCCCCCAGGCTGGAGCCGGGACAGCCCCCCTGCCTGCAGTCTGGGGCCTGCTCCGGCCATCCTGCCCACAACACCAGACCGACTCTGCAAGCTCCACGCTGCTCATACCATGGGGTTTAGCTGCACATCTCCAAGAAGTAGGACGCAAACATTTCATAGTGAACATTTCTTGAAAGTTTTTAACTCAGTCTGTACTTTGCTGTAAATTTCATCCTCAAACCTATATTTGAGGTTGTTCTATTATGCCCCTATTTATACCTGACAAAGGCTGGGGAGATTTAGCAATTTGTCTAAAGGGATGGGCACTGTATTCAGAAGATCATGGTGCAAGTCTGAATCATTGCCCGGTGAGTTACAGTCTTGAGCAGGAGACTGGGTAGGAGCAGGCTCTCCAAGAGAGAAGCTCAGAGAAGAGGCTACAGCTGAATTTCTGGTTCCCCGTTCTACACCAACTTGACTTTGAAAGTTTTTGATGTCTGCGAAAGTTCCATATAAAAACCCCTGCTCGCACAATTCATAATTGCAAAGCTGTGGAAACAACCCAAGTGCCCATCAATTCATGAGTGGATTAATAAGATATGGTATATGTATACCATGGAATACTACTCAGCTTTAAGAAACAATGGCGATCTAGCACCTCTTGTATATTTCTGGATAGAGCTGGAACCCATTCTACTAAGTGAAGTATCTCAAGAATGGAAAAACAAGTATCACATACACTCACCAGCAAATTGGTATTAATGGATCAACACCTAAGTGGACAAATAGGAGTAACATTTATCAGGTGTCGGGAGGGTGGGAGGGGGGAGGAGGGGATGGGTGTATACAACCACAACGAGTAAGATGTGCAACATTTGGGGGATGGACACGCTTGAAGCTCTTATTCGAGGGGGTAGGGGGCCATGGGCAATATATGTAACCTTAACACTTGTACCCCCGTAATACGCTAAAAATAAATTTAAAAAAAAGTGAATTAACAGCATCTCTAGAGGAAATTGAAATAAAGAATGAAGGCATAAAATAAATAAATAAATAAATAAATAAATAAATAAAAACCCCTCCTCCCTCCCCCTGGGAGGTAAAATGAGCAAAATTTTCCTGTGACAAAAGTGCAAGGGATAAAATAAGCTGTTGTGTAACTATCTCATTATATTTTGCATTTTTTTCTTTATTGCATAAGAAATTCAATGCATTGCAAAGAGGCTAGGAAGAAAAACTGAAACAGTAAAAGTAAACTGAAATTATTCCTATTTTATTATTTTATTTTATTAAGTGGCAAACAATAATTGTATTTAGTTCTGGAGTTCAGTGTGGTGTTATGATACATGCATACATTGTCAGATGATTGGATCAAGCTGTTTAGCACATCCATCCCCTTTTGTGGAGAGAACATTAGCAATTTGGAAACATACAACACATTATCATTAACTATGGTCACATGCTGTGCAATTGATCACTAAGACTTATTCTTCCTGTCTGACACTTAGCATCCTTTGGGCAATTCTTCTTTTCAACACAAGGCAATTAACATGGTCATCTGCTTATCCATTCAACTTTTCTTCCTATGTAAAAACACATTAAAATGGGATTATCAGCACTTACTGTTTTGTAATCTGCATGAGCGCTAGATCATTAACATCTTTGTGCAACTTCCTTTTTGCGATTGAATAAATCCCAATGAATGAATGAGCACAATTTATTCAATAGCACGCTGTCAAGTGTCCGCGTTTATGCTGTGACCAGCATCACCACCGCAGATTTTTAATCGATTGTTCTCTAACGGGAGCTAGAGTGGTTACTGTTTCTTCCCGATGAGTCTGCAGGCGGAGGCAGGGGCCGTGTTGTATCAATTCCAGATGTGTTTTCAGAAATATCCCAGCAGTTGGCAACTGTGTATTGGTTGATCAGTTGATGGACTGGTTCATTACAAGATGATGGAGGGTATGTGAGATTGCGGCATGGACAAAAAAATGATCCTTATGAGCCAGTATTTCTAATCCTGGCTGAAGATTAGACTCACTCAAGGGGGCTTTAAATATTACGGCGGCTGAGCCCAACCCTCAATATTCAAATTTAATTGGCCTGGGTGGGTCCCTCATGAGCATTTTTAAAAAAGTTTTCCAAGTGATTCTACCTGGCAGCCTGGTTGAGGAACAATGACACACTCAGGTGTGTCATTATAATGTTATAAAACAGGTGCTTGTTTACATAGTGACAACTTGTAAAATGCCCCCTTGTCCCATTCTGAGTGCCTTACCATCTTGCTCACTGGGATGGACAAGTTAATTTGAGGAGGCCAGGAAGCTGATATAGGAAAGTTAATTTATTTGAGGGAACTGTACCTTGCTCATTTGATATACCAGGTCTGGTCTTCAAACCCCAACTTAGCAAGGACAATACGAGAAAGCCAAATTGTAGACCCATTGCACTTATGAGACTCATTGCATTTTGTTACGACCCTTTTCATTGGTGCAAGGATTGTAACAAAATATTAGCAAACTGCACCCCCAAATTTATAAGGTGTATAAAAATGATAATACTTAGAAATTGCCTAGGAACCCAAGGATGATTTAATATTGGAAAACATAAAGATTCTTGTTGTTTTTATTTTTATTTATTTATTTATTTTTTTAAGAGATAGCGTCTCACTCTGTCGCTAGGCTAGAGTACAGAGGCACGATCATAGCTCACTGCAGCCTCAAACATCTGGGTTCAAGCGGTCCTTGGACTCTGCTTCCCAAGTATTAGGTTTACAGGCATGAGCAACTGTTCCCAGCTTGTTGTTGTTTTTAAAAATTGAGTAAAATCCATGAGCAGGCATTTCAAAGAATAAGAAATACATGGAGCCAATAAATTATGAGATGATAAATCTCATTAGTTGTCAATGTATACCTTTGTGATTGGGAAAACCAAGGAGACTAATACCATGTTTCCCTGAAAATAGGACAGGGTCTTGTATTTATTTTTCCTCAAGAAGACACCCTAGGGCTTATTTTCAGGGGATGTGTTATTTTTTTTAAGTATGGTACAGCAATATACATTTATTCAAATGTAGTTAAGTCATCTTCTTCTGGAACATCACTATAACTCTCCAAACCTCGAATTCCATCCTGAATTTCTTGCGACTCTATTTCCTTTAGAACCATTGGCCCCAATCTCTCATGAATAAAGAATATTTAATGAATATTAAACATCCATTGATGGACATTTAGGTTGTTTCCACATGTTGATGATTGTGAATAATGCTGCACTGCACATAGAAGCACAAATATCTCTTCGATATTTGTACTAGTCGCAGAAGAACAAATACTGCATGATTCCATTTATATGAGGTATCTAAAACAGTCAAACACACAGCAGCTTTGATATTGCTCATGTTGAGCAATAGAGCTCTCATGGGGCAGATGAGAAGTGATGCTCGTCTTGTTTTCTGCTCTCACGAAATGCATGAGTTGTGCACATGCACTGTGTAGCCATGCCCATCACTAGGTCTTATTTTGGGGGTAGGGCTTCTATTGCGCAAATGCTTAGAAATCCTGCTAGGGCTTATTTTATGGGTAGGTCTTATTTTCCGGGAAACATGGTAGGTAGAACCATATATTAGAGAGGAAGTGGTTCAAGACTATATCTTATACATTACTGGTGGGAGTGACAAATGGTACAACCATTTTGGAAATCAATCTTATAAATTTGAACATTAGCCTACTCTACAATCTGGCAATTCCTTTGCTATGTATGTAGCTAAGAGAAATGCTTACACACGCATATAAGAAGTCATGAACAAGAATGCTTGTAGCAGTGTTGTTTTTAATACCAAAACCTGAAAACAACCCAAGTGCCTATATAAATTTGAGTCTGTTTATACAATAAACTATTATATAGGATTTGAAAGGAATAAACTACAGCCACATTCAAAACATGGATGGACCATGGTAATATAATGTTGCATGAAAAAGCAATTTTCAAAAGACTTCATACAATATGATATTCTTTTTATATAGTTTTTTTATTGTGATAAGAACACTTAATATGAGATCGGTATACCTTCTTAACAAATTTTTAAATGCACAATACGGTGTTGTTAACAATAGGCACAACGTTATACAACAGATCTCTAAAACTCAGTTACCTTGCATAAGTCAAACTTTGTACCCATTAAACAGCAACTTCCCATTTCTCTCTTCCCCCAGCCCCTGGGGATTGCCATTTGTCTTAGTCCATTTTCTGTTGTTTATAACAATACCTGAAACAGGGTAATTTATAAAGAAAATAAATTTATTTCTTACAGGTATGGAGGCTGAGAAGTCCAAGGTCAAAGAGGATGCATCTGGTAGGAGCTTTCTTGTGGCAGGAACACTGCAGAGTCCTGAGGCAGCACACGGAATCGCATGGTGGGTGCGGGGGACTGAGTGTGCTATTGTGCCATCTCTGCTCTTTCTTCCTCTTCTTTTAAAGCCACCACTTTGGCCCGGCCCGGTGGCTCACGCCTGTAATCCTAGCACTCTGGGAAGCCGAGGCCGGTGGATTGCTCGAGGTCAGGAGTTCTAAACCAGCCTGAGCAAGAGCGAGACCCTGTCTCTACTATAAATAGAAAGAAATTAATTGGCCAACTAATATATATAGAAAAAAAAATTAGCCGGGTGTGGTGGCAGATGCCTGTGGTCCCAGCTACTTGGGAGGCTGAGGCAGAAGGATCGCTTGAGCCCAGGAGTGTGAGGTTGCTGTGAGATAGGCTGACGCCACGGCACTCACTCTAGCCTGGGCAACAAAGCAAAACTCTGTCTCAAAAATAAATAAATAAAGCCACCAGTTTGCATCTCATGATAACCCATGAATTCATTAACCAATTAATCCCTGAATGAGATTCCACTATTGAGGGCTGAGCCCATGTAATCAGATCACTTCTTAAAGGCTCCACTTCTCAATACTGCCACCTTGGTATTAAGGTTCAACAGGAGTTTTAGAGGGGACATTCAAACCATAGCACCCTTCTACTCTAAGCTGCTATGTGTTTGACTATTTTAGATGCCTCATATAAATGGAATCATGCAGTATTTGTTCTTCTGTGACTAGCTTATTTCACTTAGCATAGTGTCACCAAGTTGCATTCATGTTGTCTCATATGATAGGGTTTTCTTTGTTAAAGGCTGAAGGATTGAATAGCATTCCATTGTGTGTGTGTTCATCACATATTCTTTATTCACATATCCGTTGATGGACATTTAGGTTGTTTCCACATGTTGATGATTGTGAATAATGCTGCACTGGACATAGAAACACACATATCTCTTTGATATCTTGATTTCAATTCTTTTGCATAAATACCCAGTAGTGAGATTTCCTATAGTATTGCTATTTCTCATTTTTTGAGGAACGTATTTGATGTGAAAAACACAATACTGTTTTCTATAGTGGCTGCACAATTTTGCATTCCCATCAACAATGCGCAAAGGTTCAAATATCTCCACATCCTGGTCAACACTTTTCATCTTTCATCTTTTTTTACGATAGCCATCCTAACAGATGTGAGATGATATCTCATGGTGGTTTTTATCTTTATTTTCATGATGATTAGTGATGAGCAACTTTTCATATACCTGTTGGCCATTTGTATGTCTTCTTCGGAGAAATGTCTACTCAAGTCCTTTACCCAATTTTATGTTGGGTTATTTGTATTTTTGCTATTGAGTTGAAGGAGTTCCTTATATATTTGGGATATTAATCCTTATCAGGTATAATGGTTTGCAAATATATTCTCCAATTTCATAGATTGCCTTTTTACTCTGTTGGTTGTTTCCTTTTCTGTACAGAATTTTTTTTAATTTGATATAGTCCTGTTTGTCTGTATATGCTTTTGTAGCCTGTGCTTTTGGTGTCATAGCAAATACATTATTGCCAAGATTAATGTAATGAAGATGTTCCCCTATCTTTTCTTCTATGAGTTTTACAGTTTCAGGTCTTACATTTAAGTCTTTAATTCATTTTGAGTTGCCTTTTTGTATGGAGTAAGTGTCCAATATCATTATTCAGCATGTGAATATCCAGTTTTCCCAATACAATTTGTTAAAGAGACTATCATTTCCTGATTGCGTGTTCTTGGCAACTTTGTCTAAGATCAGTTGACCATATAAGTTTGAATAAGGTTTATTTCTGGGTTCTCCATTCTGTTCCACTGGTCTATATGTCTGTCTTCATGCCAGTTCCATGCTGCTTTAATTACTGTAACTTTGTAATATATTTTGAAGTCAGGAAGTGTGATGCCTCCAGCTTTGCTCTTTCTCAAGATTATTTTGGCTACTCAGGGTCCTTTGTCACTCCAAACGAATTTTAGGATTGTTTTCCTTCTATTTCTGTAAAATATGCCATTGGAATGTTTGTAGGGGTTGCACTGAATCTGTAGGTTATTTTTGGTGGTATGGACATTTTAGCAACATTAAGTCTTTCAATCTGTGAACATGCAATGCCTTTCCATTAATTTGTGTCTTCTTTAATTTCTTTTATTAATATTTTATAGTTTTCAGTGAACAAGACTTTTACCTTCCTAGGTAAGTTTATTCTAAGTATTTTATTCTTTTTGATGCTATTGTAAATGGAATTTTCTCAATTTCCTTTTCAGATAGTTTGTTGTTAGAGCATAGAAATGTAACTGATTTTTGTATGTTGATTTTGCATTCTGCAATTTTACTTAATTTGTTTATGAGTTCTAACAGGTTTTTTTTTTTTTGGTATGTGTGCATTTCTTAGGGTTTTCTACATACAGGATCATGCCATTTGGAAAAAGAGACAATTTTACTTCTTCCTTTCCAATTGGATGCCTTTTATTTCTTTTTCTTGCCTAAGTGTTCTGACTAGGATATGTATTTTTAAAAATGCACAGCTAAGCAAAATATGCTTAAGCATATATATGTATGTCATCATCACTTTTTTGTTTTTTAAAAAAGCAAAGAAATAATGACCCCCAAAATTCAAGATAGTGGTTGCCTCCAGGGAAAGAGGTTAAGTGATAGATGGAAAAGTGCACATAGGTGTGAATTACCTATTGTGTTTTAATTGTTGGATTGCTTGGTGGATTCAAAGGTGTTCATTATATAATACAGACAGACAGATGCACAAAACAGAGAGAATAACACATGTGCCAGTGATGATAGCATAATTCGAATGAAGGGTTATAGTGATCCCAGTTCTGTGCATCTGAGGTCCACTTTAAAAAAAGAAAGAAGGAAAAGAGAAAAGAAACCTTTAAACTAAAAATAAAATCCTAAGCCTCCTTCAAACTGAACAGCCCCCCTCCCTTCTTGTCCAAAGGGACCCCAGAAAAACTTTAAAACTGAGTTCCTGTCCATGATGGAGAGGGAGCTTGGACATGCCTCCTCACACATCCTCCCTTTTGGAGTTTAGACACTACAACTGACCAGCATTAATGTTAAAACAGGAATCGTAAGACTGACAAAACAGACTCTTTGTGGCAATAATTATAAACAGGACGCAAGGCCATGCAAGGCAAAGATTAAGTCATACCTGCAGGACATCAACTTGCTTAACAGATCACTTTGAGTCAGAATATTGCAGTTCTATGATTAGCAGACTTCCTTATCGTAACTTAAAAAGTCCTTTATACTGACTCCAAGCCTTTAGACAAAGCTTTATTTCTTTATGCAATTACAAATCAAAGAATCTCTGAACCCATCTATAACTTGTAATCTCCCACTTTAAGATGCCCTGCCTTTTGGGACAAAACCTATATATACCTTCCATGTATTGATGTCTGATTTTATCTGCAATTCCTGTCTCCCTGAAATGTACAAAACCAAACTGTAACCTGGCCACCTTGGGCATACTTTCTTAGGGACTCTTGAGATTGTGTAGCCCTGGGCCACGGTCACTCTTTGGCTCAGAATAAATCTCTTCAAATTGTTTTACAGAGGTTGGTTTTTTGCTGATAACAAACCTTATCTTAGTTGAGCTGCCACATGTCAAGAAGCTCAGGAGAAATGATGCAGTGTTTATAAATCTCCTGATTTGGTCTCATTTTCAAAATCCATCTTCCAAGATTGACAGCCACTCTTGATTCAAAGGATATGCTGTAAAGAATCTAAAGTTATCACCATATAATGCTATAAAAGTCTTTTAAAACAGTCTTGATTATCCCAGCCCCAAACAAATACACCTTTTGTTCTGTGCTACTCCTGAGTCTAGATACAGAGTCTGGACAGAGCCATCATGCAGCTCTCAAAAACTCCCTTGAAACTGTTTTGGTCTTGTCTTTCTGGCAATAGGAAGGAGTCTTGCATTCCTAGGGGGTTGGTAGAGGGCCAGAGTTTATGCTCTGTAGTGCTCACTGTTCGAAGAATTCCTGGTGGCATGCAAGGGGCTTCCTTTCAATACAATTAGGCTGCCCCTGCCTGTTCCTCACTCTTGGCTGACATATTCTAATCCTCTTTAAGGAGTTTTGAGGTGACTGACTTTTCTTGCCATGCAAACATCAACCTGCTTGGCATCAGGGGGTCTTCCCCACAGCAATGCTATTACCTTAGTTAATTTTTATTCATGCACAGGTGTTTCACTCTGACTTATATTTTATATTGAAATTATTTAATGATCAATTATTAAAGCAACCCTGTGCATGCTCAAATATTGGGTCTTGAGTAAACAGTTTTATGTTGCTCAAAGAAAGAACCTGGCAGAAAATACTGTATTAATGAACAAACTGGATAAACTCACTCAGGTATTTACTATGAGTGGCCTTTAGGGCATGCTTTGCAAATGGACATTTTAAAATTTAAAGACCCCTTAAAAGATCTAGCTTCTTTCTGCTCTGGCACACAATGTTGGTGATGCCTAGTGGTATCTCTCAAAAGAGATTCAAAGTGATTAAAAAAAGAGTAATGGGATTTTGCTGAGAAGAGGTACAACCTATTCGTATTAAAGTAGAATGGCTGAGTAGGCTTATTCTAAGACGGACAGGTGATGAACTGTTATTTTAGTTTCAACAACCCTTACTAGTCAACCATCTGTTCCAGTTATTATTGCTGAAAATCTAGTCACTACAAACCTTAATGGCTTAAAAGCAAAAATAATAATTTTATTATTATTTTTATCCATATTATTCCTCCTCCTCTTTCTCCTACTCCTTTAGGGAGTGTACTAGGCTTGGTCCTTGCTTGGTTTGCCTTGCATGGTTGCAGTCAGATGGTGATTAGGGAGGAGCTGTCTCAATGGTGTCCTCACTGATGCATCTGGTGGTTGGCGCTGGCCATTAGCGGGGACTTCAGCTGGAGCTAATGGCAGAGCCCCTCCATGTGGCCTCTCTGTTAGGCCTGGGCTTTCTCACAGCATGGCAGCTGGGTAAGAGCAAGTCCCTAGATACAGGAAATAGGAGCTTCCTCTTTCTTAAGGCTGGGCTTGGGGCACCAGGGTCATTCTGCGGTTCCATGACAAGCTGTGGACAGGGAAGAGAGGCAAGCAGGTGCACTGGTGGAAGGAGCCATTTCCACAGGGCTCTGGATGGGGAGTGGCTTTGAAGGCGGCCGTGGATCGGGGACTCTGCTTCTATCCGAGTGACTTGAATGCCTGGCAGGGAGGGCAGCCAGCTGCAACAACTGCCCCTTTTGAGGCTGGTTCCTAGTCAGCTTCTCACCAGACCTGGCAACTCACCTCCTGCGGAGAAGCCCCCAGGCACTGGGAACAAGGCGGCTATCTCACCACAGGGTGCCGGGTGGCGGGTTAAGACAATGACCCAAACGGAAAGCAACCATCAAATCCTTTATTCACTTACTCTCACAGGCACGGGCACCCCAGGATTCCGTGTGTTTCCCCACTGGCACCAGGTGAGGGTCACGTGGACCAGCACAGATGGGGGAATTGTCTAGCAGGACCCCCAAACTCAGGGCTCCTCCCTCTCTCTGGACCTGGTGGGGATGGGAGAGGGAAGGGCGAGGGGTGGAAAAGCGCTGAGTCAGTTCTGCCTAAGGAGGCACCTGGGCTGGTGGAAGCGCCTGGCCTGGGGGCCGATCCTGGACTGGTCCTGGACTGCGGCTCCCTGCAGGACAAGCGCTTGCGGAGCTCCATCTGCGGGGGGCGGCTGAAGCCTTGGGGCTGCCTGCGGTTGGGCCCTAAAGATCGCGCACCTGGGCTTTGTCCTGGCGCTGGAGTCCTGGGGGGCCAGAACAAGCCCCACAAAGCCGAGGCTGTGGTCGAGGGGAGCCTGGGCAGGGGTCCAGCGGGGCGACGCGGCAGCGCTCTCCCTGCCTCGGCGGGAAGTGGGGCTGGCGGGGAACACCATGGTCCTCCAGGCCCCCCTCAGCCCTCCGCTAGATCGGGATCCATCAGCCTCTGCCCGTCTGTGCTGGGAATGCTCTCCCCAGGCCCCTCAGACGACTGTCCCCCGGCGCCCGCCCGTCAGCACGTTTTGGGTCCTCACTTCCTTGAGCCTGGGGCGCCCTCCCCGGCGCGCTCGCTCCCCAGCTGGGGCAGCCTGGCGCCCCTGTTCCCCTGCAGGGTCACGGGGCCCATCTCCTCCTCCGGGGCCTTCTCCCGGTTGGGGCAGACGTGGCTGCCGCGGGGTCCACTGCCCCTTCCTGACCAGTGGACACCCGACTTCGTCCGAGGCGACACTGCGTCCGTGAAACAGCGTTTCCAGCGTCGGAGTCCCCCGCAGCTGGACGCGTGCTGGCCGCTAACCGCGTGCGCAGCTGGTGGGGCGGGGGGAGGGCAGGGGGGACTGACAGGTGAGGTGGGCGGGTCCCGCAGGTGGCTGTGCGGTGCGACCGAGCTCCCTGGCTGGGACGTCAGCCCGAGGCCCCGTGCAGCTCGCTGGCCCTGAACATCCTCGTCCGTGCGCTGCACCTGCTACAGGGGAGTCTGAGGACCGGCCAGGTTTCACCTGTTCGCTTCGTTGCCGTCGGGACTGTCAGCCAAGGTTCCCAGGGAAACCCAGCTTCCGCAGGCGCCGGGGCTGGCGGGAAGCCCTGGGAAGCGAGTTTCTAAAGTCGGCTGCTCTTCAGAGCGTTACCGACCTGCGCTGCTGAAAGGCCATGCTTTTTCCTCTCTGCCAGGAACGCCGCAAGCTCCTTTGGAAAAACAGTTGCTGCGAGGAGGCTCGTCTTGGCCAGAGCCCCCGGTGTCTAGACGGCCGGCTTGCCAAGACCCGGAGCCCGCGCTGGAGGAAGGACAGGGCAGAGCCGGTCTAGGAGCTGACTCACTCCTGAAACTCTCCCGCTAGGGGAAAGAGAAAACAATAATTTAAAATAAGTACTTAGGAAATGAGATTGAAGCAATGAGATCAAGAACACTGGCCCTTACACGTAATGGGACTAGGACGTTTGCTACCCCTGCAGATACCATTAAAGGACAGATCGTGAGATTGTGTTAACAGGCAAAACCCAAAAAACACAAAAAAATAATTGAGATAAGGGATGAGCAGACAGATACTAGCGAATGCCAACTGGAAAAAAAAAAAAAACAGAAGTGACAAATCTCATGAATAACCCAAAATATTATATTTTATGTTAACAGTGTTACACATGTAAAGCTAAACACTGTTACATGAAGATCAAATTGATGACACGATGTAATAATGTATTTGCATGTGTCAAATATAGAACAATATAGCAGAAATACTTAAAGCCAGAAATCTGAGAGATGCAAAAAGAATCGGATGAAAAAATACAACGGGAGTGGGGGATTTCCATTTATCTTTCTCAGAATTAGATCTAATAGATAACAGAAATAAATAAGATATTCAGGATTTGAAAAATGCAATTAATAAACTTGATGTACCAGATTAAGGAATGATCTATAGGCCCTTTGAAAGGCAATGTACATTATTCCTCTCCACGGGTTCAAGGTACACTTAAAAAAATAGTATTTTGCCAGAAAGAAAATCCTAATATATTCCAAAAATTAAAATTTGCAGGCCGCACTCTCTGATCATAAGCCAAGGAGGCTGGAAACAAGCAGTGATAAACTTAAGATACTGGGGAATAAGAAGCACATTTCTTGATACCTCTTGGGTCGGAACACAACTAAAAGGAAAATTACTCTGTAGAAACCACAAAAAAGAGAACAGTTCTTGCTGAAACCGGGGCGGGGGAAAGCAACAAGAAGAGCACTTCCAGGAAACGTGTAGTCTCCAACGCCTTCCTGATTAAAGAAGGAAGAGGAAAAATAAGGATACTCAGAACTCGCTTAACGAATTTTGCCAAATAACAAAATAAACTGCAAGAAACAGAGAGAGAGAGAGAGAGAGAGAGAATTAATATCAAGCTGAAATGAAAGAAGTGGAGAGCAAGGAGGATAAATCGTTCCCAAAGCTGGGATTCCAAGGAGACCAAGAAAGCAGACTTGTCTAGAGAGGGACCAAGGAGAAAACATCTGGGCAGATGTGGGAGGGGAAGGAAGCCGGGGTGACTGAGCCGAGCCCTGGGCACAGCACAAGCAGCACAAAAACGTGAATATCCATGTCCGCATGGGAGAGATCTGATTGATTGGGAAAGGTCCCAGGACCACTCGGCTTCTCAGCTGAGTTTTATGAAAGCTTTGAAGGCTAAACATTTCCCTTATTGTATCTAGGCCATACGAAAAGATGAATATTTTCCCTACTTGTTTTATAACCTAAATACCAATAATTTAATATTGACAGTTACTGTCTCTCTCTTCCCTCTCTCTCAACTATATAACCAGTTTCAGCAACAGTAGTTAAGAATCTAGAAGTCTTATTAAAATATATAATTCATGCTATCGATGCATTACAGGTGAAAAAGTCATAGGATAAATCAAGACACTCAATGCATCTGATAGCATTTATCTGCCATTTCTAATAGGAATGTTCAGTGAAATATGACACAAGAAGAACAGTTTAACTACAATAAATGCTACTTATTAAAAATCACTAGCTGTGTTATTTTAAATGGCAAAATATCCTCACCATTTTAATTAAAACCAAGAATTAAAAATGCCTGCCTTTTTCATTTTTATTTAACATAGTCTACGAGGTTCTAAAAATATGGTAAGAAAATAAAATAAAATAATTGGCATAAACATTAGGAAAAAAGTGATAAAACGATCTCTTTTTGCTGAAGATATTGTATATTTAGAAAACCCAAGAGACTATTAGAATTAACATGAGAATTTGTATATAGTATAAAAATGCAATTATCAATAGTGTTTCTCTACCTTAGCAATATGTTCCTAGAAATGGAAATAATGACAAAAACTATAACTACTGAAGGAAACTATAAAATCACAGAATCTTATTAAAAGACATAAAGCAAGATAAGAATAAAGGGAAAGGCCTATTTTAATTCTGGATGGGAAGGCTTAATATCACAGAAGTACCAAATTTTAAAAATTATTATTATACATTTAATTCAATTGCAATCAGTATCCCCACAGGGTTTCATGAACTTGATTCATCTTGAAATTTTAGGGAAGAATGAAAGATGGAAAAAAGCTAAGATGTCAAGGAGCCCCAAAGGTGGATCTCACTATGAAGATCAATCAATGTGCATCAGCGTCATCTTCACCACCATCATCATTGTTAGTAGCAGCATTCTTTTCTTCTGTCTTTTAAAAAAATTATTGATATATTGTAGTTGTGCATATTTCTGTGCACTTGTAATATTTGATCCATGCACATGATGTGTAATGATCAAATCTGCACCATTGGGATATCTATCACCTAAAGCATTTGTCTTTTCTTTGTGTTGGGAACATTACAGTTCTTTTCTTCTAGCTGCTTTGGGATATACTATAGATTGTTAACTATAATTTTTCTACTGCACTATTGAATACTAGAACTCATCTCTTCTACCTAGTGCATGCTTGTCTCACGTAACCACCTCCCCACCTCTTCCTCCCTCCCCATTCCTTTCCCAGCCTCTGGTAGCCACCATTCTGCTCCCTACTTCCATGAAATCCCAGTTTTAGCTCCCACACATGAGTGAGGATACGTGGTACTTGTCTTTCTGTGCTTGGTTTATTTCATAGAACATAATGACCTCTGGTTCCATCCATGTTGCTGCAAATGACAGAATTTCATTCTGTTTAGTGACCAAATAATATCTTACTGTGTGTCTGTACCACATTTTCTTTATCCGTTCATCTGCTAATGAATACTTGGGTTGATGCCATACCTGGGCTACTGCCAATCCTTGCTGTAATAAACACGGGAGTGCAAATAATCTCTCTGATGCACTGATTTCCTTTCTTTTAGATATATACCCAGCCGTGGTATTGCTGGATCACATAGTAGTTTCATTTGTAGTTTTCTGAGGAACCTCCATACTGTTCTCCATGAGGGCTGTGCTAATTTACATTCCACCAGCAGTGGACGAGTGTTCCTGTTTCTCTAAACCCTTGACAGCATTTGTTCTTTTTTGTCTTTTTGATAATAGTCATTCTAACTGGGGTGAGGTGTTATCTCATTGTGGTTTTGATTTGCATTTCCCTGATGAGTAGTGATGTTGAGCATTTTATTCATGTATCTATTGGTCATTTGTATGTCTTCTTCTGAGAAATGTCTGCTCCTGCTTTTGCCCATTTTTAATTGGATTATCTATGTTTTGTCTATTGAATTAAGTTCTGGATATATATTCCGGCCACTGATCTCTTATCAGACGAATGGTTTGCAGATGTCCCTTCACTCTGTGGCTTGTTCCCTTTGCAGAGGTGGTGGCAGCAGCGTCCTTCCCCAGCTCAGGGCCAGGCAGCCTGGTCCTGCTTCTGCCCGCCTGTGTTGGAGGGGGGAATGAGGTTGATCTTCCCGTAACAGAACCAGCCTGTCTGTGCGGATTCCTGTGCCCACCTCAAGGGCCCAGCCCATGGCTACGCCATGAGGACTCCCCTCTCCAGGCCTGTCTCATCCCTGGAACATGCCACCCCTGCTCTGCTTCCCCTTGCTTGAGGCCCTATTTTCTGTGCTCTGTTGCCTTGGGGGACCTGGGGACTCCTCTCCAGAGACGGGGAGCAGGGGTGGGGAGGTAGGAGGGCAGCCACCCAGCCCCGGCAGTGCCCTTTGCCCCGGGGCTCCACTTTCTCCCATGCCCGTAGTCCTCCCAGGCACTTTTTCATTTATTCACATTAAATGAGTTGCTGAGCTACCTGTTATTATAACTTTAGAAAGTTTGTATGATTATTTATCATTGACTTAATTTTTTTGGTATTTCCCTTAAAATTTGATCATTGCACCCAAAATTAGAAATAATGTATCATTTCTATGAGATGATAATATTTGACTTATATCAGTGCATAACCTTTGGACAATATTCTGCATAATTACACACGTGGTACATGGCTGTAATCTAACTGTTCAGAAGGTGTGTACCCAAGACAAAGCACCCCAATTTTTAAAAATTATCCTTTAGAGACAGGATCTCACTTGCTTGACTCCTGGGCTCAAGTGATCCTCCTGCCTCAGCCTCCTGAGTAGCTGGATCTACAGGCGAGAGCCGCTGTGCCCGGCCCAAATGCACCAATTTAATTGTAGGTTTGTAGAGGGTTACCAGTGTCTAACCTTGCACATCCACTCACAGGGCCTTGTGCAGCGTCTGGGGCTCTGAGTCCCTTTGTGGGGCCTGATGGGTTTGAGTTGTGCAGGTAGCTTCCCGTCACGAAGGGTTGCCACAGGACACAGGCACCAGGTGGGTTCCAGGTGCCTGGCCCAGGTAGGCGCCTGAGTGACGTTGGAATAGATGATGGCTCAAAGTGAGTGGGGGTGGGACACGCTTTCCCGAGGGAGCTTGGAGAGGCTCAGCCCTGCTCTTGCTGGTGGGAGAAGGGGCTGGGCCGGCTCCCAGCTCCAGAGGCCTCCGGGACTTGGCAGAGGTGCCTGGCGTGGGCTCCTCATCTGCTCCTGAGGGGCGGAGGGGTCAGTGGTGCTGCGGGGCAGACAGAAACTGCTCCTCCTTCAGCCTCGGGAAGCCACGCCCAGCCCCAGAGCTGTCCCTGCCGGGAGACTGGCACCCTGTCGTGGTGACTTGTGTGCTGCAGCCTTGCATAGGTTACACACGCACACACACACACACTCTAGTAAGTATAACGTGGTCACATTTATCGGTCAGTATAGACTCACGCAAACCTGCGTGCAGACATAAAATAGAACTTGACAACGGGGGAAGGAGGGAGGTAACTGGGTCAGACCTGCACATCTGTGGTTATCCCTGCCTCTCTCCCGTCTCCTCCCAGTCCCAGCTCCTCCCCGCCTCACTTCCTTCTGCCCTCATCCTTTCCTCTCCCTCCCTCTGTCGTCCTTCCAGCCGGATGACAAGTCACTCAGCCCAAGAGTCTCAGGAAGACAAACACCCCTCCGGGCATTGTTGCCAAGCTCTGGGGAATAACTGCGGTTCTCTGGCGGGGGCGGAGCAGAGAGCTGCTCAGGTATAGGGGCTGATGCAGAGGTGAAGGTGCAGGCTGCTGCACTGGCCAGGTCACCCTGCACGGTTTCCTACCCCCCGGCGGGGCCTCTGCCAGGGGTGGGGAAGGTGTCAGGAGCTGACCCCGAAGGCCCGTGCTCGCCCGGCAGGCGCCGGCAGGCACAGGGCTCCTTGCATAGGAGACGGTGGATAAATATTTGTTGAATAAATACATTTACTGATTTCTCTCCCTTGCCAGACAAGATCAGCTATTTGGGGAGCAGGTTTATTTTTCTGGTTAGAAAATTTAGAAGAGCATCTAACGGTGGAGTGAGAGGAACAGTGTAGAGCCCATCTGGCCTGTGGTCCTCGACCCAGGCTGCATACCTGGAAGCTTTTACATGGTGACGCCCAGGCCTTGCCCAGGTCCTTTAAGCAAGGTTCCCTGGGGTGGGGCATGGTCATGAGCTCCCCAGGTGGTGGCACTGAGCAGTGGTCCTTGCACAGATGGAGAATCGAGGCTCAGATGCTGGGGCGGGGCTCCTGTCCCTGAGTCCCAGCCCAGGGCTGAGTGACGTGGAGCCTGCACACCTGCCCTCTGGGGCCAGGGGATTTTGTAGATTCCACCCCAGGGACGGCAGCCCAGGACCTGCCCTTCCTTCTCATCAGCCCCAGCCTCTGCCCACAGGAGGTGCCCCAGGGGACCGGCCTGAAGCTGGCTGTCCTAGTCAGTTGGGGCTGCCGTAAAAAATACCATCAACTGGGTGGCTTGTGAACAGCAGACATGCATTTCTCACAGTTCCGGAGGCTGCAAGTGCAAGATCAAGCTGCCGGCAGGTCCCGTGTCTGCGAGGGCTGCTTCCTGTTCACAGAGGTGCCTTCTTGCTGTGTCCTCACCTGGCCGAGGGGGCTCTGAGCTTCTTTCATGATGGCACTAATCCCATCATGAGGGCCCCCCCCCGCCCATGATATCGTCACCCCCGAGGGCCCCCTTCTAACACCATCACCTCGGGGGTCAGGATTTGAATGTGTGGATTTTGGGGCTCAGACATTCCGTCCATCACAGTGGCTGAGACCTCGGCTCCCCTGGCCGCCGGGGCCTCGGCAAAGGAGCCGCGGCTTACAGCAGCGAGGTGCATAAACCCAGCCTGCAGCAGCGTGGCCTCCCAGAGCACCGGCTGGTCACAGGTGTCTCACGTGCTGCCTGGGGACAGGTGGATGCAAGAGCCCTTCTCTGCCAGGATGACAAAGCCAGCGTGTCAGGCAAGAGCAGTATCTCCAGCCTTGCCTTCCTTCTGTCCCCACTGCGGAATGCCTATTTTTAACCAGTGATTGAATAAAAATGCATTGTGGACCCAGAGCTGGAAAACGGCCCAGAGCTCTAAACAATTGCAGTTGGATGATGTTGGCTGGGACCAGAATGGAGACCGGAGATGGCTTCACGAGGCCTTTGACTTTTTTATTTTTTATGCTTTCCCTGACTGTGTGAACAAGGAGGCAGGTGGCAGAGACCAGCGGGGTTGGGGGGGGCGGGGGCCTGCCTGGCTTTGAGTCCAGCCTCCACTGCCTGCTTGCTGTGTGACCTGCTCAAGTGTCTAACCCCCTCTGGGCCTTATTTGTAAAAGGAGGCTAAGATGAGGGCTGCATAGGGTTATTGCACATGCTGAGTAAGTTAATCTGTTCCAAGAGTGAAGCAGCTGGCCTGGGGCGTGTCCCTGTGACTGGGGGCCGTGGCCCGAGCCATTTGACCCAGCTGGTTGTGCCAGTGTTGGTGCAGGGGTGGCAGGATGACAGTGCTGCTGGTGACATGGACTGCAGGGAAGACGCCGAGCCCAGAATAGCAGAGCTGTTACTGTAATTATGAGGTTGGAGAACCTCGTCTTAGACAGCGGCAAGGGGAAATGAGTGTTTGGTGCAATTAAAAGTCATTTCACGGAGACATGAGAACCCTCATACACTGCCAGTGGGAACGTGAAGTAGCGCAGCCACTTTGGAGACCATCTGGTAGTTCCTCCAAGGGATACTCAGCGATTCCACTCCTAGGTGAAAGCCCAAAAGAAATGAAAGTCTATGTCCACACAAAAGGGTGCACCTAAATGCTCACAGCGGCATTGCTCATAACAGCCCAAAGGTGGGAACAACCCAAACGTCTGCCAGCTGATGACAGTGTAAACGAAACGCGGTGCGTCCATGCAAGGGAATGTTATTTGGCCATAAAACGTGAAGTACTGACACGTGCTACAGTGTGGACCCACGCTGAAAACATTATGCCGAGTGAAATAAGTCAGTCACCAAAGGACAAATATTGTCTGGTTCCATTTACAGAAGGTGTCCAGAATTGGGAAATCTACAGAGATGAAAGTATATTAGTGGTTGCTTAGGGCTGGGGGGCTGGGGGGCTGGGGGCTGGGAGCTGGGGGACTGGGGGGCTGGGAGGCTGGAGGGGTAGGGGCTGGGAGGCTGGGGGGTTGGGGAGCTGGGGGGCTGGGGGGCTGAGGGGTTGGGGGGCTGGGAGCTGGGGGGCTGGGGGGCTTGGGAGCTGGGAGGCTGGGGGGCTGGGAGGCTGGGGGGCTCGGGAGCTGGGAGGCTGAGGGGCTTGGGAGCTGGGGGGCTGGGGGGCTGGGGAGTACAGGGCTGAGAGCTAAAGGTATGGAGTTTCCCTTTTGAGGTGATGATGACATATTCTACAATGGATCGTGTTTGTGCATATCTGAATATACTAAAAACTATTGAAGTGTACACTTTGAACGTGGGAAGTGTACATAATTCATTGTATGTGGGCTGTGTCTCAATAAAGCTATTTTAAAAAGGTCATTTTAAAGGAACCACTGGCAGAACTTTTGGGCAGACGGGATATGGGAGGAGAGAGAAAAGGGAAATCCCTCGGCTGCAGGCGTAGCGTGCTGATGTGGGATGCACCTGCTCCCGTTCCAACTCCCTCTGCGGCCATCACGCCTCGTAGGCCTAACGGCTCCACTCACTCACGGTGTGCAGAGCTACACGCGGGAGTGAGAAGCCGCCCCGCCCCCCCTTCCCCCTACCAGGCGGGGACCTCTGAGTCGCAGCAGCCAGAACGCGCATGCGTGAACTGCTGGAAGGACCTGAGAGCCCCAGGCTCTGGAAGCAGGATGGAGAGAAGACATCCTTCCTCCGCTGTGTCATCCGGCGTCCACGCTGCAAGCCTTCCCCATCGGTCTGAGATGCTTCCAGGTTTGGGCAGGGACACGCTTTGAAGGTGGCGGGTAGATTTAAGAGCGCGGCGGGGACCGAGCCCAGGTCCAGCCTCCTTGCTGCTTTGCGAGTTGGATCAAGCCACTTCCTCTTCCACCCACCGTTCGCAGCCATACGTGGGAGGAGGTCACGGGCGTCGCAGATTTCTTCCGAAACTTGTTTGTGCTCAGAATGCAACAAAATAGTCATTGTAAAGTGTGTCTGTCCAGTCTTTGGAAGATGCCGAGTGCTGGTAAAACAGCCGCGCCACGGTTATGAAAGTCCCCGTCCCACGGTGCATTGCAGAGGACGGCAGCGGAAAGGAGCGAATAAACACTTTTAATAAAAACTGAATACTTGAAGGAACAGGCAGGGAATTTTCCTCCAACATTTTCCAAATTGCAATCTTTCCTTTTTTTTTTTTTTTTTTTTTTTTTTATTGCAACCATGAATAAAGCTGAGTAAGTCGAGATCTTTCTTC
The DNA here is from genome assembly GCA_008750895.1 of Mirza zaza. Lineage (NCBI taxonomy): Eukaryota > Metazoa > Chordata > Mammalia > Primates > Cheirogaleidae > Mirza > Mirza zaza. The sequence continues at coordinate 2,174 of VSMD01027916.1, read as the reverse complement.
CTGGGGAAAAAGAGCTTCCTTTAAATATTATCTTATTTTTCGAACGTTTCTTTTGAGGTTGGTGGGGGAGGCGAAAGTGTCTGACGGTGAGCAATATGTTCTCTGACTCCCCGCCCGTGCACAGGAGTTCCGTGGGGAAGAGAAAAGGAGCAGCCTCATCTGTCTCTCTAGTTTCTGCTCGCGCACCCAGGAGCAGGCGGCGGGTTCGGAAGGCACAGCTCTGGGGGCTTTCCCCGTGGCTGTCCAGTACCCATTCCGGTACAGTTGGGACCAACCCTTGGTTCTCAACCAAGGGCAGTTTTTCCCTGCACGGGACATTTGGCAATATCTGGAAACATTTGTGTTTTGCTTGTTTATATACATTTTTTTTTTTTTTTGAGACAGAGTCTCACTTTGTTGCCCAGGCTAGAGTGAGTGCCGTGGCGTCAGCCTAGCTCACAGCAACCTCAAACTCCTGGGCTCAAGCGATCCTCCTGCCTCAGCCTCCCGAGTAGCTGGGACTACAGGCATGCACCACCATGCCCGGCTAAGTTTTTCTATATGTATTAGTTGGCCAGTTAATTTCTTTGTTTATAGTAGAGATGGCATCTCGCTCTTGCTCAGGTTGGTTTCGAACTCCTGAGCTCAAAGGATCCGCCCGCCTCGGCCTCCCAGAGAGCTAGGATTACAGGCGTGAGCCACCGCGCCCGGCCCATATTTTTTATCGAGGTGGAATTTGCTTAACATAAACCTATACATGTTAAAGTGAACAATTAATGGCATTTAGTACATTCACAGTGTCGTGCAACCACCACCTCTGTCTAGCTCAAAGACGTTTTCATCACCCCAAAAGAAAACCCACACCCACGGAGCGGTTACTCCCCATTTCCCCCTCTCTCCAGCTCCTGGCAACCTCAGGTCTGCATTCTGTCTCTGTGGATTTACCTGCTCTGATATTTCATGTAAGGGACTCATGATCTTTTGGGTCTGGCTTCTTTCGTTTCTCAGTAGCATGGTGTTTTTGAGGTTCATCCATGGTGCAGCGTGTATCGGTATTTCATTCCTATTTGTGGCTGAGTAATATTCCATGGTACGGCTAGACCACAACTTGCTTCCCCGTCTATCTATCCTCTGGCGGCATTTGCGCCGTTCCCACCTTTCGGCTGCTGCGAATGGTGCTGCTGGGAATACGCACGTCCCCCTGGAGGTGTGCTTGCCTGTCCTGATGGGAGGGGTGTGCCGCTGATGCCCTGCAGCCCACGGCAGAGCCTCGCACGACCAAGAGTCACCCAGTCCCAAATGTCAGCAGTGCTGAGGTTGAGACACGGGGCCTGGCATCTCCACACAAAGCTCATAACTTATCGGACCCCAAATCCGTGTTTTCGAGACAGAGATCTTTATTGGGATCTTATGTCATCTCTTGTGCGTACCCAGTAAGGGCCTCATTCCTGGTCCCCATTTGCATTTGCCCCCACACTCGTGCCATTGCAGGGACAGGTGCTTGCAGGTGGCCGTCCCGTGGTGGCCCAAGTCCCCGCGTGGGTCCTGAGGGCCTGCGTGGCCTGGCCTCTCTGCTTCTGCACTCCCTCCCCCACCTGCTCGCCCCACTCATTCTGCTCCAGCTACACGGCCTGGAACACGCCGCGGTGTCCCAAGCTGGGCCCTTCACTCTGCCGTTTCCGTGGCCTTGAAGGCTCTTCCTATAAATATTCGCAAGAGCTGCTCGATCGCTTGGGTCAGCACACTCTCTGCTGACGTGCCACCTCGCCGAGAGGTCTTCCCATCTGAGCTCTCTCTTCTTTGATGCTCTTCATTGTTATTCGAGGCACTTATTGCCACCTGGTCGTATATGATGGTTGTTATGTTCATTTGTTCATGTTTCACTCTTTTTTTGTCCTCCCTGCTACAGCGTAAGCTCCATGCTGCTGGGACTTTGTCTCTGCAGTGCTCCCAGCTCCTAGAATAGTGTCTGCCACATAAACACTCAACGCATAGTTGTGGAATGAACAAGTGATTCTGTTTTGTGAATGAGCTCAGGCTCCCTGAAACTCGAGACTTGCAGGGATTATGGGCGTTTGGAATGCGGTATCAAATTCAAAGGCATGTGAAAGAAAACCCCAGGTCAGCACACTAGCGGTCACAGTGTCCGCTGGCTAACGCTCATCTGTGTATTTTTAGCATAGTAGAGTCTCTCC